>CM035807.1:112275785-112403285 GCA_020466095.1 Chlorops oryzae
CCGAACGAACATTTACGGTTCGATGATTAATCAGTTTATTTCAAAACAAGCATTGAGACGCTGCACAGTGGTATTTCTTCATACATTTCTTTGCAAAAAAAAAAAAAACAAAGAAGAAGCTATAGCAATAAAATTCTTTGTATGAAATTAAGGAATTTTGAAAAGATTTCGAATATCAAACCACCACAATCCCAACATGTAAATAAGGTTTGGGTCCCTTCGCAATTTTTGACGCACAGAGTTGAAATTGGGAACAAAGCTTATTGTCGTGCTCGAAAATTGAAAAATCTTAACATCGATGTGCTACCACGCCCACTCAAAGTTGGTAAATAATACTCTCATGAACCCTCTGAAAATCGAGTGAAACTTTCAAAAACACTATTGAATGTAATTTCTTTTTTAAATTTTAATGTCTTAAATTAAGATCAATCTCACACAAAAAAAAAAAAATACACAATCTCACATGGAATACACAGATTTGAGTGCATTTTTATTCATTTTCGGCCGTATTTTGGAGCTTTACAGCTACTTCCACAACTTTTCAATCCGAAAATCTTTTAAATTGATTTATTTTTTTTTAAATTTTTAAATCAATTTGTAAACAATAAATATATAAGATTGCTTATATAATAGGAAATAAAAAAAAAATTTTTTTATTTTTACACTGAGAAAAATTTTTTCCACAAAACTAAAAAGACAATTTTAACAAATTTTTTCAGTGTATTCCCAGTTTGACGCCACTCTACAAATTTTTTTAAAAGATACCTCTAAGTATTTGCTTTCATTTGAAAAAAAATTTCATTCAAATTAAATGGCACAACAGTGAGATATTCAAAAAATTACAAGTGCACATAGATGCTCTAGTACTAATATCCAGTACAAATGTACGAAAATGATACAAAACACATCACTCATACGGCATGTTTTTAAAAATTTAATACATATCTCCAGAAATAATTAAGATAAAAAGATGAAACAAACGGTGACTTATTGTTAATAAAACAAGGTATTTTTTTTTTAATTCAAAAGGTTTTACAAAAACTGAAATACACTGAAAAAAATAGTTAAATTTTTGTTTTCTTTTTTGTGCAAAAATTTTTCTCAGTGTAAAATTTAAAAAAAAATGTTCTATACTCCTTGTTTTATTAACAATAAGTCACCGTTTGTTTTATCATTTTATCTTAATTAATTTTTGAGATATAAAATTTTGAAAAAAGCTTACAGCACGTACACTGAAAGTCGAACGAAAAAGCTGTGCGTTTGAAATTATTTCATAGTAGGGAGAACTTCATTGTATAGACGTTAACTATACGGAAGTTCGACTGTATTAAAAAAGGATTTTCAAGGACCGTTCATAATGAAAATCTAAAAAGTAGTCTCCACAGTGTTTTTAGATGGCGCCTATCGAAAAATCAACAAAATTTAAAAATTCTTTTCATGATGCCGCAACCCGTCAGACCCTTTTAATTGCATAATGAACACTACCTCAACGCACAGTGACAGATCATGTGACGGACCGGCTGTAATAACACAAACCATCACAACTTACTCGAACACTGTATTTACTTTCCGGAAGAAAGGTTATTGATTTGAGATAAATCAACATTTTTTTGAATAAAATTGCATCATTCGAATTTTGAAACATACATATTTGCCAGAAAATCGATTCTCTGCTACCAAAATACCACTGTGCGGTGTATTCAAAACAAAACAAGAATCTGTTTGTTCATTAGTTTGCGGAAAATGGGTAGCACGATTTGTATAAAATATAAAAAACTATAACTACAACACTTATTGTAAAATAAAATCGGTCTTATTTCCAATAGATTCTACAGCGTTATTGCGCCATCAAAAGTACGTCCGAATAGTAAATTTAAAGTTACCGTTTCGACTCACAACTGCTTTGAAGAATGCGAAATTAAGGTCACTCTAGAAGGACCTGGGTACAAGGATAGTAAATTCTTGCAAATACAGCCAATGTCCATCGCGAATACAGAATTCGATATTCCCACAATCTACGAAGGAAACTATACGCTGATTGCGGAAGGGCTTAAAGGAATTGTTTTTAAGAAATCGGAAAACCTGGATTTCTCCGAAAATGGCCCCTTGGTCCTCATACAAACGGATAAAGCGACTTACAAGCCAGGAGATATAATTCAATTCCGTATACTCTATATGGATGATCAAACCCGTCCGATTGAGCCCGACAAGCCCATAACCGTTTCAATCAAGGTGCGTTGATTAACTTAAAACTTTAATAAAAATGTTTTATCAATATTCATTCCATTTGTCGTTTCAGGACAGTGAACAAAATCGTCTCAAGCAATGGCCCAACATTAAATTGAAACGTGGTGTCTATGTTGGAAAATATCAATTGTCAGAACAACCTGTTCTAGGCTGCTGGAATATCGAAGTTAACCGTGAGGGCCGTCAACTAGAATCGAAGTCATTCGATGTTGATAAATACGTATTACCCAAATTCGATGTTACCATTGAGACAGCCAAAGATGTTGCTATCTTCGATGGTGTCGTCAATGCAACAATACGTTCCAAGTATACCTACGGGAAAGCGGTGAAAGGGAAGGCAACCATTAAAATAGAACCATTGTATCTCTTTTGCGGCTTCGCCGGGAGTAATCAATCAATGGTGGAGAAAACGATCAATGTTGATGGCAAAGGCGAAGTTCAATTTAGTATTGAGGATGATTTTAAAATTCCTCGAAACTCTTCGATGTGCCTCAAGTTAACAGCGACAATGGAAGAAGATTTAACTGGCAGCACAAAGGAAACATCAGCGACTATACAATTGCATGAACAACGTTATCGCTTCATCGCCTTGGACTGGCCCGTTGAATTTCAACCAAATAAAAGATTAACGTTAAAGGTTGCTGTCAAGAATGTAGATAATAAACCAGTATTGGATAGCAATAATGCGGTGAAACTCATCATAGAAAAGCAGCAATCATATTTCCGTAGCGGTATTTTCTCACAAGATGAACCAATTGAGGATAAAACTCCACCAATTGAAGCGATTGTTATGGGGAATCTGAATGATGAAGGCATTGCTACATTTGAGCATACATTCCCGGAAGATTGTCTTGGCTATTATTATTTGAAATGTGAATACAAGGAATGCTGTTCATCAGTTGGGGTATTGGTAAAGCATGAAAAGACCGATGACAACATAAAGGAAAACATTGAACCACTTGAACTTAAGGTCTTGAACAAGATGTAAGTTAAAATAAAAAATACAGTCGACTCTCGTTAATTCAAACCTGCGATAATTCGAACCTCTCTATATAATTCAAAGTGATCACGAGTTCCCTACAAAATATCTTTATATATATTAATATATTTGATATTTCGAACAATCCGATAATTCGTAATATTTTAAGATTCCCTCGAGTTTCGAATTAACGAGAGTCGCCTGTATAAAAAAATTAATTCTTTCACTTAAATACAAATGATTAATTTAACTTTGTACTCCTTTTTAAGGCCTCGCTTGGGTGAAAAAGTGGAAGTTATGCTTAAATCGAATCAAGAAATATCCTATTTTGTTTATTCCATAACTGGACGCGGAAAGGTCTTAAAAACCGAAATGATTACACTGGAAACCCCCGCTTCGGAATATACAATTTCCATTGATCCAACATTCGAAATGGTTCCAACAGCAGCCGTTTTTGTTCATTACGTTTCTGGCCAAGATTTGATATACAAAGACACTCAAATCAAATTCGAAAAGCAATTTGAGAATTTCGTAAGTCGCTTAGTCGGGTACTTAACCTACACTGAAAAACTGGCTACAAAAAATTCCAATTAATGGCGTTTGTTAAACTCGATTAATCGGTTTTTTAGTTGTCCCAATTAAAAATTTCTAACAAATCACGAAATTCGGGAAAAGTTCGTAATATTAAATTTTGAACAAAAATTTTGTTGATTATTTTGTTGTATTAAATACCAAAAGTATTAACCCTCTAATTTCTGGCTCCGTTTCTAGACGGACTGGTTTCGAACAAATTACCAAAAAAAAAAAAAAAAATTCCTAATTATTTCAGATTCATGTTTTTCTACCCGAAGTTAGTCTTATCTGAACTTTTCAGTGAAAGAAAAAATTGTGGCATTAGAGGGTTAACACTTAACAAAACATTTGTTTGAAATTTTTGTTATATTGACAATACATTTGCTTGAAAATTTTTGTTATATTGACAAAACTTTTGCTTGAAATTTTTGAAAGTGCATATAAATATTTTTCTAAAATTCTCATTAGCTTTATGCGGACTTACATACAAGAAGAGACAAAATAATCATAAAATTAGCTCACATACTTGTATGTTTATGATGTTATAATGTGTAATTATCTTCCAAAAACTGACTTTGCAGACCCAAATTTTTATTCTGGAATATGTAGATGAGGGATTTTTTCCTTTTTTATTTATTTAAAATAATTGGTTGATTTTTATTAATACCTTTGGTTGTTGATATTACAAATCGTTGTTTGAAAATGTTTATTGAGTGTTAATACCATATATAACTATATATGTCACTCAGGAGCCGTTTCCATTTTGGCTCTTTTCACCACGGTCTTGGGTACCCACCAAAAAGAGCATTTTGTACTGAGGTACTCACCAAAAGTATTTCTCTCTCGCTCTTCCTTGCCTGCCGAGTAACATCTCTTTCTAACTGGTGCAAAACTTCCCGCGCAATATCTCTGAGAGTGACATATATTGTTATATATGGTTAATACTTCGAGTAATTGTCCCAATTAAACGATTTGTTAATATAACAAAAAGTGTGATAGGCTGAGTTTTAACAACGAATTTGTTATATTGATAAAAATTTGGTATTTACGCAAAAAATTCTTTCTGTGTAGTTAGATTTCTAATAAAGCATCATTTTCAGATCAATATCAATGCTCCCGCTGAAGCAAAACTTGGTGAAGAAATGACTCTCGAAGTGAATTCCAATTCAGACTCATATGTTGGAATTTTGGGTGTCGATCAAAGCGTTTTATTATTGCGAGCAGGAAACGACATCACCACGGATAGTATCTTCAATGGATTGGAGCGATATAATTCGATTTCACCAAGATATGGTCGCAGCAGTGTAGGTTCGAGCTCCGGATTGACAGTTCTGACAAATGCCAATTGTTTCAAGCCGAATGATTGTGAAAATATACTTTACTTCGGTTCGGCCAGACCAATGGCTTGTGCAAGCGTAACTTCAATGCCATTTAGTTGCATGGCCAAACAAAGATCCCTTAGGTCGGTACCACCACCACCAATGCTTGAAGTTCAAGTTCGTAAGGAGTTCCCAGAAAATTGGATTTTCGAAGATATCGAATGGTAACCTAATTTGCATCTGGCCCATCATCAAAACAGTCAATAAAAAATCTATTCAAATCTATTTTCAGCCTTACTGACGGCTCCGTGACAATCTCAAAGAGGGTTCCTGATACTATTACCTCATGGGTCATAACCGGATTCTCGCTTAATGCTGAAACTGGTCTTGCTTGCACAGCAAATCCGTCCACGGTTAAAACATTTCGACCATTCTTTATTAGTACCAATTTGCCCTATTCACTTAAACGAGGTAAGACAGTCTGAAGATTTGCGATTAGGGAAGTATTTCCATTTAAGGCTTTTTCTCTTTTTTATTCTGATAGGTGAACAATTCTCATTACCGGTACTCGTATTTAATTACATGGATCAGGATTTAGATACCGATGTTACATTAGATAATGTCGACAACGAATACGAATTCATTGAACCTGGTGATGATGATACAAAGCGAACTAAAAAGTTAACCGTTCCAGCGAATAGCGGCGGAAATGTGAATTTTTTGATTCGTGCAAAGACAATCGGACAAATAACACTAAAAATAACGGCTATTAGCCCTTTAGCCGGTGATGCTATACAGCAAAAACTGAAGGTTGAACCGGAAGGAATAACGATCTTTAAGAACATAGATTACTTTCTTCAGGCTGAAGAAGAATTAATTGATTGCTCAAACACTGTGAAATTGGATATACCTGAGGATGTTGTACCAGAGTCCGAAATTCTAGAAGTTTCTGTTATGGGGAATATACTTGGCTCAACGATTTCGAATATGGACAAACTGGTGCGAATGCCATATGGCTGTGGAGAACAGAATATGGTCAATTTTGTGCCCAACATACTGGTCCTGTGGTACTTGGAGGTAAATTTTATTTATTAAAAAAAAAAAAAGATTTTTAAAAAAAAAAACTAGTAAGGGTGTTATAGTCAGGCGAGCCTGACAATAGAATACCCGACACAGACACACATGTTCAAATAATTTTTAATATCAAGAGGTGTTTAAGACCATAAGGGGCCCCATATACCGACTTTTGTTTAATTTCTTTATGAAAACCGCCCCTTTGCCACGCCCACTTCTCCAATTTTTGTTGAAATATAATCGGAGGCTTAAATATACGCTCAAATTTTAAATTTCATTAAAATATTTCGAAAAAGTCCGATTTTAAGGTCACGTTTTGGATTTTTAGTGAACAGACCCTAGTACTGGAGTACCCTTAAAAATGGACGATCAAGGAATTTTTTTTGAAAGGATGTTTAGGCTAAAAGGAAGCATAAGTGACAGAATTTCTTCAAGATCCCATTATTTAATTTGTGTGTAGGAGTACAATTTTCGAAAACCGCTCATTTTATACCAACTGCTACTTTTAAAATATAATAGATAAAATTAATAGCCTTTCAAATACGTGATCAAATATCAAAATTTCATCAAATATAGTCTTGTAAACACTATCGATTTTAGGTTAAGCAGTTTTTGTGATTTTTCGTAACAGACCCTAGTACTGGAGGTACCCTTAAAAATGGTACCGATCAAGGATTTTTGAGATGTTTAGGCTCAAGGAAGCATAATGATTCTTAACCATTCAATTCGCGTGAGGACGACATTACAAAACGCTTTTGCCACGCTCACTTCCTTCGAATTTTGTAAGATATTACTGTTTAATATATCAAACAAATCGACAAGAATATCTAAAAGACTCGAGTTTAACATTTTGTTCTACAGACATCTGAGATCTCCATGGTTCGACTGACTACGTGAGAATACCATTTGAATCTATTCATAAGATAACTTATACAAAAAGGCAACAGCATGCATCGAATCTGGTAGCTATCATTCTAATGTATGTTATGCTGGTTCTGGGTGTTACACACAACCACACAAACGCAATATACCCTGGACACAGAGTGTGTCGGTTATAAAAATTTTCTTTTTTACAGAGCATCGAAGAGCTCAGTTCATATATAGAGGAGAAAGCCAAGCGATTTCTTGAAATCGGTTATCAGAGAGAATTAACCTATAAGCACGAAAATGGATCATACAGTGCATTCGGCAAGTCGGATTCGTCTGGCAGCACATGGCTAACCGCCTATGTTATGCGCTCTTTCCATCAGGCCAAAAAATACATCGACATCGATGTTAAGATACTCGAGCAAGGCTTAGAATTTCTAGCAAAGACGCAAACGCCGAATGGTTGTTTTCCGGAAGTCGGGCGTGTCTTGGATTTTTCGCATATGAGTGTATTGGGCTTGACCGCTTTCGTGCTGCTGGCTTATCTTGAAAACGAAGAATTTATGGAAAAGCATCAGGGGACAATAGAACGTGGTTTTCAGTATTTGGAACAGAATGTCATGAGCACGGATGATCTATATTCACTTTCGATTGCGATTTATGCTCTGCAGAAGCGAAAGTCGACGATTGTAAATGATGTTCTATCGAAACTTGAAACCGTTGGCAAAAATTGGTGGCGGACACAAATTTTGGTCTAAAGAGAAGAAAAGTGAAAAAAATGAGAAACATTATTGGCATTCAAGCAGTCAAGACGTTGAAATCACTGGATATATACTTATGACCTTACTCGAAATGAATCAATCGGTATTGCCCATAGTTAAGTGGCTAATCTCTCAAAGAAACAGTAACGGTGGCTTCGAATCAACACAAGAAACGGTTGTCGGTCTATGGGCACTGATTAAATTCGCCGAAAAGAGTGGATCTACCAATCCAAATATGAATGTTCATGTGAGTTTAGTTGGCGGCGAGTCTGATTCCAAGACATTCGAAATTAATAAAGCGAATTCCATGTTAGTCCAAGGCTGGCAGGTAATTACTAATTACATTTAACGTCAATTTAATTAGTGGAAAACTTTAAAACTCTTTCTTTTCGTTTTTTTTTAGTTGCCGAAGGAAACACGTGAGATAGCATACGCTGCAAAAGGCAGCGGCACGGCAATAGTTCAAGTGTCTTCCCGTTACAACGTTTTCGAAAAGGAATCGAAACCGAGTTTCAAGCTATCAAGCGAAATCAAACCAAAAACCAGTTCAGGACTTTTGTCCATGGATGTTTATGCAGAGTTTATGCCGACAGAAGACGAGCAGCTGAACACATCGAATATGGTTGTAATGGAGGTCGTTTCACCATCTGGTTACACATTCCCGCAAAATTTCGATAAAATCAAAGAGGTCAACAGTGTCAAGGTAAACATTCAAATCGAAAGCCAAAAAAAATTTGTTTTTTATTACAACGTCCGTTCAATTTTAGCTTGTCGAGACCAAAGATGGAGACACCCGACTTGTCATCTATTTTGATAACCTGAAAGTTTCCGATGTCAAATGTATTCCAATCGAAGCAGAATTATCGCATGCTGTTGCTGGACAAAAACCAGTGCCCATCGTCATTTATGACTATTATGATAGCAATAAACGTGCAACCGATTTTTATCATTTTGAAAATACGCCCAATGAAATTGCAGTGGCATAAATTGTTAATTGCTTTGCTTTTGTTTGTTGGCTCGACTGAATCATAAAGATGAATAAAATGTTGTTATCTCGAAATATTGAAGACTTTAGTCTGTTATTGTATATCCTTTCGGAGCTGTTAAGTACCCAGCGGGAAATTATCTCCTGCATGACAATTTCATCAGTGATGTCATCGATGACATATAGGTGACATTGTCATGTGACACCTTGGAGGACATGTCATCGTGGAGGGATGCCGTTCACGTGCTTGACTCTCATTGGCTACTAAAATTTAAATAAGGTTTTAGCGTCAGTTGAACGTTAGCATGAAGTGGCGTAGATGATGAGTGCTCGACTCACAATCCGAAGAGCGCGGGTTCGATCCCTGGCAAGAGGCAAACAAAAATTGTTAAAAATAGATTTTAAAAATTTTCGAAACATTCAAAAAGAGGGCAAAGAAGAGAGTTATCATCAAACTGGTTTCTATGAATTGACATTTAGAGAGAAAAGAGCAATGTGCTGCTCTCAAATGCTTTTTTCGCCATCGCACCCCCTAGCATGACATTGTCACCGCTAGCTGTCACCACCTCCCGTTTCGGATCCCGTACGATGACAATGTCACGAGTGATGGCCTGTCTCATTTGTGTAGAAATGTCACTAAAAGTGTCTTAAAATTTGTCAGGGGTGCCGGCTCCGATGTCACGCTGACATCTTAGGTGATGTCATGCGAACTTTTCCTGCTGGGTATGCATTTAAATGAAAAGTCATCATTATCTTTTAGTCCCATAATAATTACAAAGGGCAACAATTTTGAATGTTTTGGAGAAAAGGACTGCATTTTCTGATAGTCCTCGACGAGTACACGAGCGACGAGACAAGCTTGGGAGCTATGGACCTGAAGAGTTAAAAAAAAAGGTGAAAATTTTTGACATTTTTGCAATTTGCAGCTTCTCGATGGAGGTTTTTCGATTAGTTATAACTAAAATTATTTTGCTTGAGTCTAGTACTACAACTTTTTAATAGAAACAAAAGAGAAATATGAAACAGTTTACGAGATAAAGCCAAAAGTAAGTGCGCAACTTAGTTTTCAGCCAAATTTTTTTTTAGATCGTTAACACAAAATCCAATCCGACTAAACCAAGTATGAGGCGTTGTTATACTCGTCGAAGACTATCAGAAACTGCAATCCTTCTCTCGGAAACATTTTATGTGTTGCCCAGTGTTATTTTTCGAGTTTTCAGGAGATCTCACTTTCACTTTCCCCATGGACTTTGGCCTTCTAAACACGAAAAAAATATTTAAAGAATTTTTCATTGAAGCGGTTTTTATACCCGACACACTCTGTGTCGAGGGTATATTGCGTTTGTGTGTAACACCTAGAACCAGTTGAGATAGACCATACAAAATATATATAGAAATGATCGGCGTCACCAGGAGATTCGATTTAGACATGTCCGTTTGTCTGTCTGTCTGTTTGTCCGTCTGTTTGTCCGTCTGTTTGTCCGTCTGTTTGTATACAGTTATCTTATCGAAGGAGTGGAGCTATCTCGACAAAATTTGGTATGCGTGCTCACGGGGACATGAGTAAGAACAAGTTCGAGAATTAACCCTATCGGACCATTTTTAGGGGTACCTCCAGTACTAGGGTCTGTTACAAAAATCACAAAAACTGCTCTAAAATCGAAGTTTTTCAAGATATTTGAAATTTGATATTTGAACATGTTTCAAGGCAAATAATACGATTTCCAAAAATTTTAAAAGTGGGCGTGGCAGAAAGGCGTTTTTCGAAAATTGTCCCCTACACCCGAAATTCAAATGGGACTTGAAGGAAATTTGGCACTTATGCTTCCTTTGCAGCCATAAACATCATCCCAAAAAATTTCCTAGATCGGTCCATTATTAAGGGTACCTCCAGTACTAGGGTCTGTCACAAAAATCCCAAAACTACCTCAAAATCGGACTTTTTCGAAATATTTCAATGAAACTTAGAATTTGAGCGTATATTTAAGCCTTCGATTATAATTAAACAAAAATTGGAAAGGTGGGCGTGGCAAACGGGCGGTTTTCATAAAGAAATTTAACAAAAGTCGGTATATGGGGCCCCTTATGGCCTTAAATAACTCTTGATATGAAAAACTATTTGAACATGTGTGTCTGTGTCGGGTACTCTATTGTCAGGCTCGCCTGACTATAACATCCTTACTTGTTAATGATTAGGATTGCGAAATAGGTGAAAAATTATACCTTTTTGGAAGGATAATGATTATTTAACAGTACTGGTTTTTTTAAGTCTATACAAATATGAAAATGGATTACCCTAGGGACCTATTTAACAGGCATTCCACCTGTTGACTTTCCTGCTCGACTGTCACAGTGATCACAAAAAAAAAACCAACATTCGATCGGGATATGAAGGTCCTGGCACCTATTCTCATACTTCTAAATATAAAATCCAGTTTACACAGACACAGGCTTTAAAAATTTCCTTCGTCTTTCCAAATTCGTAAATTAAAAAGAATTCAAACTGCTAAAATTATCGATTTTTTTTTAAATTTATAGTACAGATAAACATGTATTATCAAGTTTAGAACAATTTCGTGGTTTTCTTAGCTTTTTTGAATTTAAAATTAATTGTGCAATAAAATTTTTAAATGTTCACTAAGCTCACGGACGTGCATTCATCACATACCCTCATACATACGTTTTCGTACTCTCCGATTTTGTTTTGCTCGGCAAATTCGCAATTTCTCATTCTGTATGCCGCGCTCGTTAAGTGAATAGTTTGTTTTGAAATTGAAAAGCCCCCAAAAAGCTTTCAAAAAGTGTGAGGGTCAAGATAAATTTGGTTCTGCGTGCGAAGCTTTCATTTCATACGAAGCAAGCAAGCAAGCAAGTCAGAATGGATGAAATTGAAAAAGCGGATATATCCGAAATATCAAATCCAGTGGAACAGGGGTAAGTTAAACAAATCGAATTACAATTGGTTTTCATAATTTTTTTATATTCGAAATTATCCACATATTTCGAAAAAAATAAGAAATACTTGCATTTAATGCTTAAAATCTCGAAATGATGTCATCGTTTTGGCTCAGTGTGTGAGATACGCTTGCATGCATAGAAATTGCAAGAGAAAGATTAAGTTTGCAAAACTTTCGGCGTCACTGCGATTGGAGGTGCATTAGATATTTATTTAAATGAAATACTACCGGTTAAAGTACTCGTAAATCAATTTGAAAATTTATTCTAATTTTCTAGCAATTTCAATTGCTTTTATTTGTCAACTAATGAATTTAATATCTCCTATTGCATTTATTATGACTCATTGAATAATGATCTATCAATGCCCCTTTTTTGGAGTGAACTTCTTTTGATTGGCTTTACATCATAGATGATGAATGCCTTTTATCGAAAGAACCTTAATCATCCGAGATATTGTACCTTTTCCCGAAATTATTACATCTAATAAATAAATACAATTACATCTAATGAACGTACTTCTCGGCTGATGTTCATATTGAAAAAGGGTATAACCGACTGCGGCCCCCTGAAAGTGATTTTAAAGATTTTGGATAGGTACTGCCTTTAAAAACTATAGAAACCGATGTTTACGTTCCTATTGTCCAGTGTCCTTGAAATACTTATCCTTGGAAAATCCTTTCTAGAGTAAGCCTTTTTCAAAATTTCATTTTTCAAAAACTAATTACGGTAGTAAGATGAAACAAATGTTGAAATAGATTGTTTATAAAACAAGGAATCCAAAAACAATAATTAAATTTACACTGAAAAAACTTTTTCGAAAAAAAAAATTAAAATTTTTTAAAGTAAATTTCCGTTCCCGCGTCACTTTCTGGCTATTTAAAAAAAATATCCCTATTTGGTACCTTTCGCCAAAAAAAATTTTTATCAAAATCAAAGGGTATTTTTCTGAGATACATACATATTTACAAATACATGAAACAAATGTTGAAATAGATTGTTTATAAAACAAGGAATCAAAAAAACAACAATTAAATTTACACTGAAAAAAATTTTTCGAAAAAAAAATTAAAATTTTTAAAAGTACATATTTACAAATACATGAAACAAATGGCGACTGATTGTTAATAAAACAAGGAATCCAAAAAAACAATAAGTAGGTACTTAATTTTACACAGAGAAAAATTTTTCACAAAAAATTAAAAAAAAATTTTTAAAAGTGTATTTCGGTTCTCGCTCCAAATCCAGGATATTTAAATAAATATATATATATAACGTACCTTTCGCCAAATATTTTTTAAATCAAAATTAAAGGGTTTTTTTTTTGAGATACATACATATTTACAAATACATGAAACAAATGGCGACTGATTTTTAATAAAACAAGGAATCCAAAAAAAACAATAGGTACTTAATTTTACACAGAGAAAAATTTTTCACAAAAAATTAAAAAAAAATTTTTTTAAATGTATTTCCGTTCTCTCTCCACTTTCTGGATATTTCAAAATAAATACCTCTATTTCGGTAAAAAAAATTTTTATCAAAGTCAAAGGTTTTTTTTTTAGATACCTATGTACATATTTACAAATTTGGGTGAAGAAGCCCAAAAAACGGCTTCCTTAGAATATGAATGATTGCGAAGCCAGTTATAAAAATTGTTGTAAAGAATTTGGTTCGACTGGAAAATTTCTCGTTTCACGACAGATTCCTTGTGAGAAAATAAATAAGTGGTAACAATTATGAAATTGTTCCTAAAATGGGTCGGTAGTACCTACCCAGGTACATGGATTTCCTCTCAACAAAACTCCTCATAGGAAAAACCATTTTTAAATTAATATTTTATATTCCAGATATTATAGCATCGTAAGTTCGTACACCATACGACCACAGAGTGAATATGGTATTGCTGTGTCCGTTCACAATGCGGACTGTCCATGCGAATTTCAACTCATACTGAAGGGACCATCTTACGATGCAAGGAAGTCGGTCACTGTTCAGCCAATGTCGACGGAGTACGTTAAATTCTATACACCCGCAATTAAAGAAGGAGACTATCAATTGATAGCAAAAGGACTGGATGGCATTATCTTTATTAAATCGACTGCATTGAAATTTCAGAATAACTATCCAATTGTATTCATACAAAAGGATAAAGCAACCTATAAGCCCGGTGATACAGTGCAATTTCGCGTTCTCTTTATGGACGATAGAACCCGTCCGATGAGCTTCGAAAATTCTATCAATATAACGATAAGTGTGAGAATATAATACTAAAACTATAATATTGTTTTTCTTTTAATATAGAAAATTTCTTTTTTTTTTTGTTTTCTTGTGACGACCTCTGCAGGACAGCCAAAAGGATCGTGTCAAACAATGGAAAAATGTGCAATTGAACATTGGTGTCTACCGTGGTGAATTTCAACTCTCGGAGCATGCAATTCTTGGCGACTGGCAAATCGATGTCACCATAGAGGGTGAAACTTTGAAAACGGCATTCTTCGAGGTTGATAAATATGTTCTGCCAAAGTTTAGTGCATCTATCGAAACGGTCAAAGATGTAGCCATTTATGATGGCATTGTAAATGTTACAGTACGATCTCAGTATACCTTTGGCAAAGGTGTTAATGGTAAGGCTATTGTGTCTATAAAGCCAAGACCAACCTATATTCAGCAAAATGATGCGGATGATGATAATAGTGATGATGATAAAAATAAAACTAATGTGGCCCAGAAAACAATCGATATGGAGAGCGGCAAGGGTGAAGTGGAATTTCGCATTGGAAAGGATTTTAATGTCGAATCGGGTGTTGACAACTATATGGTTATATCAGCCATCGTAGAGGAGAATTTCACAGGGAATAAAATGGAAGCATCGACAAATTTAACCCTTCATTCGCAACGTTTTCGTTTTGAAGGTATTGATAATCCATATGAATTTCATCCGGGAAAATGTTTGGTACTACGCATTGCTGTTAAGACCATCGATGATAAGCCTGTTCGCGATTGCAAAAATCCATTGAAATTAATAATCGAAAAGAAGCGTTTTTTTCTTGGCGATGATAATAACGAAAGATATTACGATGAGAATAATGTTCTAGCCGAATTGGAAGAATATTTCGATCCATGTGGAATCGTAACGTTTCAATATCGATTTCCAAAAGGCGAACAAAATTATTATTATTTGAAATGCCGTTACTTAGAATGTGAGTCGCATTTTTTGACTCTTTCCAAATATAGACCACCAGATCCAAAGGACATTGGCGGCGAACCGGATGCACTGAAAGTTAGTGTACGTACAAAACAGTAAGTTTACGATTTGCATATTAAAATTTATTCGAAAAAAAAACATTTCAAAAACTTTCGATTTTCTAGTCCGAAATTAAAGGAAAATGTCGAAGTTAAAGTTCAAGCCAGCGATAAGGTTTCTTACTTTGTTTATACGATACATGGACGTGGTCGGCATCTTAAAACTGAAATGGTTTCTCTACCGAAAACCACCGAGAATTATATTATAGACATAGCACCCACTTTCGAGATGATGCCATATGCATCGATATTTGTGCATTCCGTGGTTGGAAACGATCTTAAATATGCAGATACAACGGTCTCATTCGACTGGGACTTTGAGAATTTCGTAAGCGATCAAGCTGTTTTTGATCTTCATAATCATTTAAAGTTACTTAATAACTTATATATATATATTTAAGATTGATATAATAGCACCGAATGAGACCGATGCTGGGAAAGAGATTCAAATTAAATTACATACTAATCCCGAATCGCTTGTCGGTCTGTTGGCTGTTGATCAGAGTGTCCGTTTGCTAAAATCGGGCAATGATCTGGATATGAATCAGATTTTCGATAGTCTACAACGTTTCGATAATGCATTTGCTTGGCGAAACCGCGAGGCTCGTTGTCCAGGTGAAAATTCCGGCCTGGTTACGATAACAAATGCAAATTATCCGGTCTATGATGGTAAGTTTAAAACAAAAACATTTGTTTTTTTTTTCGAAGCTTTCGAAAAACTATGAAGCTATGAATTAAATAGTACCAAGCATGCTAATGATGTCTGCTCCAATGCCAATTTCTGGAAAAACTCTAGTTATGGAGTCCATTATGTTTTGCGAAGATGATGAAATGTTAAGACCACACGATGCTGCCGAAGGAAGTTCACCACAAATGCCAAGAATACGCAAGGAGTTTCCAGAAACATGGCTTTTCGAGGATATTGAAAGGTGAACAGAATATCATTGGTTAAAATTTACAGTTTTCGTGTCAATATATCGCTTCTTCTCCTTTTCCAGTTTGAATAGTAATTGTTATGTATTACATAAAATCGTACCAGATACCATAACTTCATGGGTTATAACAGGATTTTCCATGAATCCAGAATATGGTCTTGCTCTAACAAAGAATCCATCGATTGTTCGAGCTTTTCGGTCATTCTTCATAAGCACAGATCTGCCCTATTCCGTACAGAGAGGTAAGGAAAAATGGTTTCTGATTTTTTATACCCGAAACACTCTGTCACGAGGGTACATTGCGTTTGTGTGGAACCAGTCAAGGTAGACCATACAAAATATATATACAAATCATCGTCACCAGGAGAGTCGATTTAGCCATGTCCATCCGTCTGTCTGTCTGTCTGTCGGTCGGCTTTTCTGTGCGTCAGTCTATACACATTTATATTATCGAAGCAGTTGAGCTTGACGAAATCTGGTTTGCATATTCGCGGGGACATGAGTAAGTTCAAGAATGGACCAGATCGAACCATTTTTAAGCGCACCTCCAGTGCTAGGATTTGTCACAAAAATGGCAAAAAATTGCTCTTAAATCAGAATCTTTCGAGATATTTCGGTATATCAATGAAATTTGAGATTTAAACTTATATTTAAGTCTCCTCGTGCCATCACGAGTTCGTTTAGTATATATGTATGCACATACATACATATCGTCGTTGCGACTGCAAAAGCGCGTAACATCAATCTGCAATACCGCGTATTTACAAAAGTCGCAAACATGAAATATCGTGCCAAACACATCTCAAGAACTAATACGCCGTTTTGCTATGACGTTAAAATGGACGTTCCTTATTGGCTAATTCAAATGGCGTGATCTCAATTAGGTTCCCATATACAATCAGATGGCAATAGCACGATATATCAGTTTGCGAATTTTGTAATAATACGCGGTTTGCAGATTGCTGTTACGCGCTTTTGCAGTCACAACGACGAATATATATATAATAGGAGAACCACGTACCTTAATTCTACGCCGATGCTTTGTTCAAATGTTAGGAAATTAAATTAAAGTTTATTATCGCGCGCGGAAAAGTACCGGTTTGCGTCGGGTTGTTATTGTAAAATTGCACGCGGGCCGATACTCGAGCAAAAAGAACGGAATCTCGAGTCATCAGACACAAGAACATGTTTCGGAACAATTCCATTTGATTGGATGAGAAAGAAAGAGAAGCGCAGAACATTTAACAAGCAACCGCCATTTTTCTTCGCTCACCTTTCTCTACTTACATACTTGCTTCAGAACATTTGTTCGTGTGTCTGACTCTCGAGATTCCGTTATTTTTGCTTTTTTTTTCTTTTGGTTTTTTCACTTCACTTTATACACTTTTCGCAGACTTTAGATCACATAAGCTTTGCATAGAGTTTTGAAATTGTCTAGGGGAGTTACATACATAGTTACATCAAAGCTTAAGCTTCTTTTTTTTTGCACACTACAGAAAACAGACCGAATTTTTTCACAAACGCGGCGATTAGCGGAGTTAGAATGTTCGCGACGACGGCTCCTGATCGAATGAACTATTGCAGTGGCGCGATGTAGTGATGTACTTTTTCGCGGCTCCTCAGCATCGCACATCGATGACATATGTGCCCGTTTACACGTACGTCAACATCGTTCAACAAATCGGCGTTTGTTCAACGATGTTAACGAATGTACGTGTAAACGGGCGCAATAGCTAATTGTCGGGTTCTTTTCATTGCAACACCCATACATACATGTTTTTATTAATATTCGGGCATGTCACAGAAATCGAATACGACAGAAAACGTTCGATTTCGCTTAAATTTGTATGAAAATTTCATTGATTTCGAACGTTTTCAATCGTATTCGATTGCTGTGACATGCCCGATTATGCGAATAATTTCGATTGCAGGCGAAGAGATTACGTTTCCTGTAATCTTATTCAATTATATGGATTTCGATTTGAAAGCTTCCGTAACACTCGATAATCGCGATGACGAATACGATTTACTTGATCTGGGCTCAATGCAAACGGAATGCACAAAAGGCGTAACGATTCATGGTGATTCCACGGCGAGTGTTACATTCACAATCCGTCCCAAACGTGTTGGATTTATCACGTTAAAGCTGACAGCTGCCAGTGCCTTTGCCGGTGATCGGCTCTTCAAAGCAATTGAAAGTTGAACCCGAAGGTATACGAGAATACAGGAATAAAGATTTCTTTTTGCAATCGAAGGGAGCATCAATCGATATGCAGAATCATGTTAAGCTCGATATACCGGATAATTATGTGCCCGACTCACTATTCATTGAGGTTAGCGTAATGGGGAATATTTTGAGTTCAACGATAACGAATATTGATAATCTCGTTCGTCTGCCATGCGGCTGTGGCGAACAGATTATGGTTAATTTCGTTCCGAATATTTTGACACTTCGATATCTCGATAGCATTCGGGAGCTTAAGAAGCCAATCGAGGAGAAAGCCAAACGACATCTCGAAATCGGTTATCAATCGGAATTGAGCTATAAACATGACGATGGATCGTATAGTGCCTTCGGCAAGTCGGATCCGAAAGGAAGTACTTGGCTAACAGCATATGTAGTACGTTGCTTTTGTCAGGCGAAAAAATACATTGAAATCGATAATAAAATTCTCCTCGATGGTTTGAATTTTCTGGCAAAAGTTCAACTTCATAATGGATCCTTTCCCGAACTCGGACATGTTCTTGACTCATCGCGAATGAATGAAGTTGCACTGACCGCTTTTGTCCTTTTGGCATTCATGGAGAATGTCGAATTAATGGGAAACTATGAGCGAACAATCGATCGTGGATTCAATTATATACAGAATAATATAAGGAATATAAATGATCTATTTCCGCTCGCTGTCGGCGTTTATGCGCTGCAGCGACGTAAACACGAGGCTGCTCAAGAAATTATGGAGAGACTTGAGAGCCTTGCTCATGGTCATGGCCCGTTCAAGTATTGGTCTAAAGAAGAGAAACCGAAAAAGAATGCCGTTTATAGTTGGAACGTACCGAATCATGATGTTGAAATAACGGGCTATATCCTGATGACACTTCTCGACATGAATGTACAAGTTTTTCCGATTGTTCGTTGGTTAATTTCGAGACGAAATCACAATGGAGGCTTTGGTTCGACACAGGATACGGTTGTTGGTCTTTGGGCCTTAGTTAAATTTGCTGAAATGAATAGCGCTGGTCTTAAGGTGGACATGAGCATTGAAATTGTGATGCCGGAAAATGTGCATCCCGTTAAGAAATTCAATGTTAATAAGGATAATGCATTGATGACACAAAGTTTCGAGGTAAGCTGGAAGAAAATTTCTCTCATAAAATATTAAGCATTCGTTTTTAATTGGAATTCGAATTAAAAAAAAAAAAAAAACTAGCTACCGAAAAAAACACGGGAACTCTTCTTCTGTGCCAGGGGGTCTGGTACAGCCGTTTTGCAAATTTCCTACAGTTATAATTTAAAGGAGAAGGAACTCAAGCCGAGCTTTAAACTTAACATTTACATAAAGCCTGTGCCTTCAATACTTTGCCATGGATGTTCTAGTTGAATATATAACTGAGAACAAGAAAAAGCATCCAAAATCAAATATGGCCGTAATGGAGGTTACCCTACCATCGGGATACACTGCAATTACACAATCCTTTGATAAAATCAAGGAAATCGAAAATGTTAAGGTAAAAATATCGTTAAAGTATAAATTCCCCATCGTTTTTATTTTATCCCTCAGTACGGAGTTTAGTACGGAAAATTAACCGAAAAAATTTCATTATTATTAACCCGGTAGCGCCTAGCGATGCGAAATGGCAACACTGAAAGAGTTCGTTTTCTGTTATCGCCAGTTCATATTTTACTTTATTTTATTATTTTTTATATTTATTTTTATTTTAATTCAGGCGCTAACGGGTTAAATCGTTTGAAAATTTTGATAGCTATTTTCAAAAAGCTTTAATGCCGTTTGTCAATTAATTTCTTCAAAAATACATAAGTTAATTAACCCTTTATCACATATGAACGAATGTATATAATAATTCTGATGAAAAAACTATATATATAGCCCAATTTTGAATGATTATTCCCCGGGAAGTTTTTTCCTAGAAATTTTTATAATATTTGCGACAAAATGTTCAAAATTGTTGGTCTTTTATACAGTGTACTCTCTCTTAAGCGGAAACCTACGGAACCTAAAAATCTGTCCGCTTAAGAGGAAGCTATTTGAGAACCAGCAGGAATACTAGAGAATTCCCAAAAAGCTTCCGCGGTGTCCGCTTAAGAGGAGTGTCCGCTTAAGAGATATTCCCTTCTCAGTGTGCTTAGAATGGAAGATTTTTTTCAAATCTACACGGAAAAATTCCCCGGGAATGTTTAGAATGGGGCCGATAAAAGAATTTTTTCCCACTTAAATATGTCCTGCGGTAAAGGGTTAATTCTGCAGGCAGCATACGTTTTTAAAAAGTAAAAATTTGGAATTAAAAATTGACGGTATTTTTTAAATTGAGTTTACGATCAAAGTTTTTAGAAAATATCCAGGGATGTCACAGAATCCGAAAGCTATCGGAATCGGAATTAAAACCGATCGAAATTTCATACAAAATTAACAAATTTTGTTGTTTTTGGTTTTGAATCGGAACTATTATCGGGTCTTAATTGCACAGAACCCTATTTTATCCGGCTGTCTATGAAATATATATGAAAATTCAGTCGACTTAAAATTCCAATTCCGACAGCTATCGGATTCTGTGACACCCCTGATCAACTGCATACTGAGGGTATAAAAAAAAAATTAGTATATAAAAAAATCCTGTACTAAAATTTTGATTACTTACAGCGCGTTGAATCGAAGAATAAGGATACAGTTATTGTTGTTTATTTTGATAACTTGAAAGCTGCTGATGAAAAATGTATTCCCATTGAAGCCGAAAGATCGTTTGAGGTCGATGCCCAGAAGCCGGTTCCAATTAAAATTTACGACTACTATGACAATGAAAAAGGCGCAATACTATTCTATTGATTCTCGATAGTGGGTGGTGGTGCGATGGCAGATTTTATAGAATTAAGGAAGTTCTGTTTTTCTTTTTTTTTCTTTTTTGGTGACTTCATGATGCACCCTGTAAGAGAGAGAGTACTAAAGTTTGAAAAAAGTGATAATTGTCTAGCTTAGCTAGGCGCGCTGTGTACTAAGTGAAGCTTTTGAGTGAAAATATTATAAAATTTTAAACCATAAAATTCGTTGCTTTCTTCTTCTTCCTTAGGGCACACGATGTTCGGCATCTTTATCACTCACCCAGGCATTGTGATATTTTCTTTATAATAGGGGTCTTCCCTTAAACGTGTTTTTGCCTCGAAAATTTCGAAAGCTCGTATATCAAGAAGGCTTAGAATATAATGAACGAAGTTCAAATTTTACATTTTCCGCTTTTTCGATCTTTTTACGTTTAAGGGAATACCCCTAATGTAATTGGATTTTTTTTTTTTTTTTTTGAGGGGGGCGTATATATATTTACATCACATAGTACATTTGAAATCACATTGCTTAAGATTTTTGTCAAAGCGCTTCTTCACCCAATTCATTGAGCTGATGCGTTATATTTTCATTTCCCATTGCCTCCTCGTATCGCTGTCGATCTTCTTGTTCGACAGGATACCAATCCGTTGGACGACAGCTCCTTTTAATCCGCACCGGTACTGAGCCGGACGTTTCAATTAGTATAAAAACACCATAGATGGGTATCGAGAGCCAAGGCAGGCATATAAATATCACAGCAATGATATTCATTAACCACGTACTGAAGAGATGTTCAAAGAAGGCATTCATAATGGCGAAGAGCTGAAAAGGAGGACACACACATAAAAAAAAAAAATCGATTCGATGATATGATAAAATTATCTTGAAATATTTACCAGTATTATAAGGAGGCACAATGGCGCTACAAAGCGCAGCATATTCACTTTCCATGTCGAAAATGGCTGACTGAGCATGAATTCAATATCGCGTTGGAAACGTTCTCGACCATAAATCCAAAGGACGATAAGTAATAATAAAAGATTTAGAGCAGTTTGCGTGAACAGCGTATCGGCGGAGAGGACCGAGAAATACATCAAGCCTTCCTAAAAAAAAAGAAATTTTCATTCATTTTCAAATAAAATAATATATGTACATTCGATTTTCTTACATTTGAACACATATAGAGCGAGAAAAATGCCAGTACGCCGATAACGATGAAAGTCACTTTCAATTTATAGGCACGCAGGAACTCAAACTCATCGAAAAGGCTAACCAGCAGAGTGTATAATTGAATGACCTTTCAAAGAACCACCAAAAAAATAAGAAGAATATTTTAATAATGCATGTAGCGCAGTGCGAGGTTGCCACTAGTGCAGGAATTCCCAAAAAATATTCAAACTGCGCTTTCGATTGTAACTACTCTCGTACTTTTGAGCGTGTTGAATATTTGAGTCGGACTTCCTGCGCTATTGAAAGCCATTCGAAATATCTTACATCAGTGGCGTGTCCAGAGAAAGAGTGCTTTGATTGTGCTTATATTTTCCACAGTGGTATATTGAACAATTATAAGATATTAACCCCAAAATTTATTGTCTAGAGGAAGTTTAGATGAGTTATGGACCAAAAACCAAAAAAATCCGAAAAATTCATGGCGTCCGATTTGGATGAAAATTTATATATAGAATAAGTGAAAAATTCCAAGAATTTTAGCACTAAAATTTTTTTCAAAAAACTGGTCCTTTTTGGACCAGTTTGGAACTAGACCCAAACTAGACTAGTTGTAATCAGTTTTTGAAAAAATTTTGACGCCTAAATTCTTAGAATTTTTCACTTATTATATAAAATTTTCATCGCCAATCGGACGCCATGAATTTTTGGGATTTTTTTTGGTTTTAGGTCCATAACTCTCTAAACTTCCTCCAAACCAAAAACCCAAAAAATCCGAAAAATTCATGGCGTCCGATTTGGATGAAAATTTATATATAGAATAAGTGAAAAATTCCAAGAATTTTAGCACTAAAATTTTTTCAAAAAACTGGTCCTTTTTGGACCAGTTTGGAACTAGACCCAAACTAGACTAGTTGTAATCAGTTTTTTGAAAAAATTTTGACGCCTAAATTCTTAGAATTTTTCTATATATAAATTTTCATCCAAATCGGACGCCATGAATTTTTCGGATTTTTTTTTTGGCTTTTGGTCCATAACTATCTAAACTTCCTCTAGCCCCCCCAAAATTTTTTGGGGTTAATATCTTATAATTGTTCAATATACGGAAAATATAAGCACTATCAAAGCACTCTTTCTCTGGACACGCCACTGCTTACCATCACAATTATGGCCGCCATTGACAGCATCAAATAATATAGGAAGCACCAGAAATTCCCAAATGTCATTCGGTCGAATGATTGAGCGATGGATAGAAAAATATCCCAATGATTTTCGACAAAACTAAAATATGTTCCACTTGTTATCTCTATTAGAGAATAAAATATAAATAAAAAAATTTTAAAAACCATTTTATAAACACAGAACATCCTCATCCTTACCCGAATAGTGCCATTCGACGAGCATCGAATTAAAATTAAATAACATGATAATGAGCATTTGGGCGACAGCAATAATCCAACTGTCTCGCATGATGTTTGTATTGAATTTATTGTGACTGGCAATCGATATGAGAGAGCCCCAACCCGGACCGAACGCATACATCGAATACACTAGAACATTACCAAAGCCCATTGAAATCGATTCCATATCCGGTATAAAATAGTATTGAAGACTTCCGATGGCGCCCGGAAGGCACATGAATCGAATGGTGCAAATTCCAAGCAAGGATAGAGTCGTTATAATTCCGTAGCGCAAAAGTTTGCCAAACTTTTTTGGAGAAAGAAAAAAAAATATATTTTAATTAAAAAAAAATTAAAAAAAAAATTTAAAAAAAAATTAAAAAAATCTTAAATCTAACTCTTCAATTCCCAGTGACCCCTGCAGCGGGCAGAGGTTTTATTTTTTTTTTTTGTGCAATAGGTAATTTTTTTGTACAAATTTTGCCGTTGCTGTAGTTGATTCCCAATTTCCAAACACAAATTTTTCTTTCCAAATAAACGACTAAGTAGGCGAGAACGGCAAGGGGAAGAGAAGAAACATACCTTCGTCTCACCTGTCTTATCCAAAAACTAAAGAATTTCGCAAGAAAAATTTGTGTGTGGAAATCGGGAATGAGCCAATAGTAACACATTTTTTTATTTTTTCTGGCAACACTAAACAATCACAATAAGATATTTGCTCAACTTAATCATGGAGAAAAGACTTTGCAGTTTTTACCAGTGCCGGACCGTGCTTATATTTGCCACAATGGTATATTGAGCAATTATAAGACATAATTCGAAAAAAAATGTGGGGGGTTTCAATAGGAATTTAGAGAGTTGTGGTCCAAAAACCCAAAAAATCCGAAAAATTCATAACGTCCGATTTCGATGAAAATTTATATATAGATATAAGTTGAATTTTTAAGAATTATGAAGGCTTAACAAAATTTTTGTTCAAAAACTGGTTACAAATAGTCTAGTTTGGGTCTAGTTTCAGACTGGTCCAAAAGGGACCAGTTTTTTGAAAAAGATATAATGCTTAAATTTTTAGAATTTGGCCTCAAAATTTTTATTTTTCAAGAAACGGATTACAACTAGTCTAGATTTGGTCTAGTTCCAAACTGGTCCAAAAAGGACCAATGTTTTTTAAAAAATTATAATGCTTAAAATTCTTAGAATTTAGTGTCGTACTATATTTTATTATAGAAAGGTATTTACAAATAGTCTAGATTTTTGGTCTAGTTCCAAACTGGTCCAAAAAGGACCAGTTTTTTTTAAATTTAATTTAGTGCTAAAATTCTTAGAATTTTTCACTTATTTTATATATAAATTTTCATCGAAATCGGACGTCATGAATTTTTCGGATTTTTTGGATTTTTGGTCCACAACTCTCTAAAGCCCCCCACATTTTTTTCGATTAATGTCTTATAATTCTTCAATATACCACTGTGGCACATATAAGACTACCAAAGCACTCTTTCTCACGGTCCGGCACTAGGTTTTACTTGAGAGCCTACGATCAATCAGTGTCAACTAAAGACCAAATTTGCATTAACTTAAGCATGAGAATGGAAGGGTTAATCGAAATGAATCGGAACAAACCTCAGCTGCGTTGAAGAATTTATAAAAAATTCCACAAATAATCGCCCATATAATTAAGTCGTATAGAAGAAGCTCCCACGAAAATGTGAAGTCAGTCGATTCATAGTCAAAATCCATAGATCCGATGTGCGATCTGGAATAAACATACATATGTATATGTAGATTTGTATGCATGGATGCAAAATTGCAATAAAAATCGGAAAAATTGTCTTACTGAAAGAACAAGACCGATGGCAGTTCGGTTATGAGTCTCGTATTGTTAGCAAATTCCGAGTTATTTTTCATGTCACTAGCCGTTAAATTGCAAATCTAAAAACGGGCGAGATAGAAGTGGGGTTAATCATTGATTGGCTTAGATTAATCTCGTCTAGCTCTTACCGTTACTTGTTCCATATCCGAAACATTCCATCTTGATCCTTTGCCTTCGAAAACTTCGCAACTCCATGGCAGTGTCGGCCTTAACGAATGGAAAAGAAATAGCATTGGAATTGTTGCTAGTGCACTGTAGTAGATAAGTATTGAAAAGCTTAATCCTAAGCTTATGTAGCCCATGCCTGAAAATTTCAATTGAAATTTTCTCAACTAGAGTAAAATGAAGTCACGTTGACAAACATTTAAAGCCGGCCTTATTGCTTGTTGACCATCGTTGAGACATCCTGTGGTCTCTATGGATGAAAACTTTTCGAATCGTCGTCAGTTCAATACGTGACTGTTTTATTTCCTTGTCCGGAAAAGGATATGACCGACAACAAAAATATAAGGCCGACATTAAGCTTGAAAGCTTTGGTTACCTTTAAATAATGGAGCGATGCGAAAAGTTGAAACGTAACCGCTACTGGAAAATTGTCCCATAAATGACTGAATAACCATAATGGGCACAACATAAAGTCCAAGGCATACAATGTATGGGATGAGGGCTCCAACTGTTTAAAAATCCAAAAATTAAAATTTTATTAATTATTTTAAATAAATATTAAATTAATATGAGCTTTTTATTTTGTTGGCCTTGAACACAATGAGATTTTTATTTCGATAATTTCCTTTCTCTGAATTATTTTTAGGTATTTTTTTTTTGTTTAGAATAATTTTGAATAATGAGAGAACCTCACAGTGCACAGTGGGATGTCGAGAGAAAAAACCCCTATTTTTTTACCGTCTAAATTCAAAAATGTAATGATGAAGTAGGGGTGTCCAGAAAAAAAATATCGATATTTGATATTTCGATATTTCAAAACTATATCGAATATCGACAAAATATTATTTGAAAAAAATATCGATATATCGACATATCGGCAGTACATAGGTAGGAAGCGCGTATAGTTAAACTCTAGTGTTTTATTAGTTCCAACTCCCCCAGTACTTAAAAAAACATACTTTTTTAATAAGGGACGCATGGGGATTTGATATGGAAGCATTTTTCTTTCTTCCCCGTGCGTCTCTTGACAAAAAAAATTTTTTTCTATCCGAAAGTCTTACTGTGCAAGTCTCGTCTAAGTGATAAAAAGCACTGATTTGGCAACACTGGTTTTCTTATTGACAAAAAAATATCATATTTCGATACTGCCAAATCAGTATCGATACATCGAAATATCAAAAAATAAAGTATCGAGTACAAATATCGTTGCGATATTTCGATATTTTCGATATTTCGATATTTTTTGGCCAAGCCTATGATGAAGCTTTTTTAAATAAGAAGAATTAATAATTGGTTTGACCAGAAATAAAATTTTGATATGTAAAAAACCGTGTCAAAGCCACAAAATTATTTTGCAAAAAAAATCAAAGCTTCATGAAATTTTCTGGTGATTTCATAAAAATTATTTCTGCTTCTACTATTTGAAGCACATGCGTTTTAGATATTTCTTGTTTATAAATTCAACTAAAAAATTATGTAGATAACATTTATGGCTTATAAAATATAGGAAGAACCAAATTGCATATAAATATACAATTGTTTATTTTCATTAAAAAAAAAATGTTTGTTCCGCCTTGCTCCTCTTTTTTTAATGCAAAAAATGAAAAAAGGTAGTCTCTTCCTTCCATTTTTGTAGAATATAAGCTGCAGCAAGCTGCTCTATTGGAACTAAGTTATTCGATTTTCTTCAAAAAGTAGCAAAAAATGTAATGAAATTTTGCGATGTGATATGAAAAGAATATTTAGTATAGCTACTCTTAAGCCTGATATCCACTATAGCGTTTTTTACGTAGAGAAAATATTGTAGAGTGGAGAGAATCTACCTTTGTTGTATACACTGAAGACCGTCTCTGAAATTCTACAGGTCCAAGTAGAGGTGCCGTCGACATATTTAGAATAGAGCTCTTATACGTGCTCCATGGCTGTTTAAAATGCAGAAGATTGTTTTCTCTACGACTCTACAGTAGAGAAAATAACTTTTTCAGTGTATAATAGTCGTGAAGCACAAATAAGAGATCTACTCTAAATATGTCGACGGCAGCCATACGTAGAGCTTTAGAACTGCAGAGACGGTCTTCAGTGTACACATTAAAGGTACATTCTCTACACTCTACACTATTTTCTTTACGTAAAAAACTTTATAGTGTATTTCAGGCTTTAGTGTAGAAGATTTTAATCACATTCATGGGTGATGGGCGTGGCCGATTTGGATTCAACATCGTTTTTTTTTTTTTTTAATTTTTAAAATAAGGCCCGGTATCAAGTTTAATCGTTCTAAAAGCACTCATTTTCGTTTTTGCACACAAATGTATAAATCGAACCCACTGTGCAGCGTAATGAAAATTTGAAAATGTTTTCTGGCAGCTTAACAGGTAGGAAAGAATGCTCCGAATGTGTAAAGCGGCCCACCAGCACTTCAAAAATCAATCAATCGGTTTCAAATCGGTTAAAATCGGTTTAAAATCGGTTTAAATCGGTTTAAAATCGACGAAAAATTTCATGTCTTCAGCTTGGTTGACCAAAAATTGTGATGGAGTTGTTGAAGCGTTTGGCGCGTTTGGGGCGTTTGTGGGCCGCTTAATGCAATATTCAAATCACATCCATTCAGGGCAGTACTATTGTACTTGCAAGAGCCCCATTGTAATTTTTCACATTTAAAATTCATTCTGGTTTGCCATAAAAACTATTATTCAAGAGTTTGAGTGTTGAAACAAAAAAAAAAAAAAGCTTCGTTAAAAAATTTAAATTTACTGTCGAATTCGATTTCGAATAACTAAGCTCGCCGCGCATTTGACTGCGTATAGTCTATTCACCTGGCCAATTTGGAAACCTTCCAGAACTGTAGATGTTAAAATAAAGATACGGAACTTTTTTCTTGAAGGACCAAGGGGAAATATTTAGAGAAATTTATTGTTTTATGACCAATCAAACTCTTCCGAAATGCCTGGACCGATTTTCTATGAAATTTTCTCTGCTTATCGTGAGAATCAAAGTCTGAGAATCAAAAAAACATCATAAAACATACCCCTAAACCTAGGCATTTGGACCCATCGAGCAATTTTTAAGGCTCAGTTGCTCTTGATTGAACGTAACTTAACTTGACTTATTTAATCAGCTGACTTGATATGTATGTTTAGTAAATTTTGTATGGTATCAGTTACTGAAAACTTAATTTTACTTAAGATAAGAAACTGTGGAAAACAGATTTCTATAAGTTAAGTTCATTAATTCAATCAAGACTAACTGAGCCTTAAGCTTTCATACCCGACGTATGCGCAATGTTATTTCAAAAAAAATTTCACATACGTGCTGAATTTGAATATTTTCTGATACCCTAGTTATGAGAACCTGTGCAGCGCTGTGCACTGACGCTGCCTTATTGTAATTAATATGCCTCGGAATTTGAATATGTAAAACAAAAGGAAAAAAATCAAAAAAATATTCTAAAAATATTTAAAAAAAATTCAAAAAAAAAAGCGCAAAAAATTCAAAATATTCAAAAAAATAAAAATAAAAATTCAAAAAAATATTATTAAAAATAAAATATTCAAAAAAATTCAAAAAAAAATGCAAAAAATTTAGAATATTCAAAAAAATTTTAAAAAAATTTAAAAAATTTAAAAAAATTCAAAATATTTAAAAAAAATTCAAACAAATTGAAACAAAAATGCAAGAAATTCAAAATATTCAAAAAAATTAAAAAAAAATTCAAAATATTTAAAAAATATTCAAAAAAATTCAAACAAAAATGCAAAAAATTCAAAATATTCAAAAAATGTTCAAAAAAAAAATTCTTAAAAATTTTAAATATAATGCAAAAAATTCAAAATATTTAAAAAATATTCAAAAAAAATTTTTTTTTAAATGCAAAAAATTCAAAATATTCAAAAAAGTTATAAAAAAATTCAAAATATTTGAAAAATATTCAAAAAAATTCAAACAAAAATGCAAAAAATTTAGAATATTCAAAAAGTGTTCAAAAAATTTTTAAAAACAATTCAAAAAAATGTTTTAAAAATGCAACAAATTCAAAATATTTAAAAAATGTTTAAAAAAATTCAAACAAAAATGCAAAAATATTCAAAATATTCAAAAAATTACAAAAAAAAAATGAAAAACAAGTAAGAAAGCTAAAGTCGGTCAAGCCCGACTTTGAAATACCCAGCGTCCCGACATTATGAGCGCACTATGTTTTGCTTCTCCATCTGTGGGCGTGGCAGTGGGAGGGCAAAAAAAATTATTTCCGTACACCTTTCATTCGCCTTGGTGATCCTATGTTGCGAATTTGAAGCTTCTACGCCCTTTACTTCGGAAGTTACGAAAAATCTTCATTTGTGGGCGTGGCAGTGGGCGTGCCACATAAAATTTTTACCTACACCTTTCATTCGCCTTGGTGAACCTATGTTGCGAATTTGAAGCTTCTACGCCTTTTACTTCGGAAGTTACGAAAAATCTTCATTTGTGGGCGTGGCAGGGGGCGGGCCATTTAAATTTTTTCCCTACACCTTTCATTTGCCTTGGTCAACCTATGTTGCGAATTTGAAGCGTCTACGCCTATTAATTCGGAAGTTACGAAAAATCGCCATTTGTGGGCGTGGCAGTGGGCGCGCCATATAAATTTTTTTCCTACACCTTTCATTCGCCTTGGTCAACCTATGTTGCAAATTTGAAGCTTCTACACCTTTTACTTCACAAGTTACGATAACCCCTTATTTGTGGGCGTGGCTCACGGAGGGCGGCGTCAATTTTTTTCCAGGATATGTCCCTTTTCGTAGTTTACCAGTACACCAAATATCAATGGAATGTGTTGAGTGGTTAGCAAGTTACAAGCATTTTACTGAAAACACATTATATTCATTTGTGGGCGTGGCAGTGGGCGGATGTCTCCCATTTTTACTTAGGATCATACTCGGATCCCGATATACCTGTGTGCCAAATTTCGACTTGATTGGTCCAGCCGTTTCGGAGGAGATCCGACCACGGACGGACGGACAGACGGACAGACGGACGGACGGACGGACGGACGGACGGACAGACGGACAGACGGACAGACGGACATGTCTAAATCGATTCAGTTTTTGATCCTGATCATTTCTATATATATATGTCTATATCTCCGGAGCTTAGTTCTCCCTGTTACAAGATTCGCACAAAACTAATATACCCCGCTTACGCTGGGTATAAAAATTAAAAAAAATTCAAAAAAAAAATAAGAAAAAATTCAAAAAATTCAATAAATTCAATACATTCAAAATCCGAGCTTTAGTAATTAGCATCATAAGTATCACACGTGTGCTTTAAAATATTAGCTGATTTCAAAAACTGTCACTGCCTTATTGTAATTCAGCTTTTAGGGGCTCTCTGCAGTTCTGTCAGAAATGAAAAAATTCATACATAAAAAAAAACACTTCGGAAATTTTCTGATTAATTTCTGAAGCGTTTTTTTATATGAAATTTTTCATTTCTGACAGAGCTTGAGAGAGCTCCTTAGATTTAAAATTTTTTTTTCGAATATCCGAATTGACGTCTTCCAAAACGATCCGAAAATGTATCAGATTTCATAACACCTAAGAAAATCGATATTGTATTCAAATTGAATTAAAAAAAAAAAAAAATTTAGATTGAACCGTCACTTTAGTGAGCTTATTTAAATAATAAATAATAAATAAAAAGAATTAATTTTGACAAATATTTTTTTTTTTTCAAATGTAGGCGCATTCAAAGGTATAAAAAAATATAAAAAAATTTTTGAAAGTACTTACTTCCCGCACGTATAATAAATGCCATTGGTGAGAAGAAGAAATCCAATTTGAAAGCGAATCCCGCACAAATGAGTATGAAATCCATCGGACTTGCCCAATAGCCACGTGTTGTGTCGGGCGCGAAAGGCTTCCGCCCACTCTCGTATGAACTTTCGTAGACCATTTTTCTCAATTTATTTGCACTAGAATTTTTTGTTGATTTAAAATGTTCCTTTTTTTGTTTAATTTTTTTATTTTATTTTTATATTTTTATTTTATAAATTTCTTTATATGGTCTGCTTCATAATTATTGTTTGTTGATATTCCAACACTTTCAATCACTTTTTTTTTCAATTTAATTCAATCAAACCCGCTAAATCATTCAGCGATGCGCTTCTTTTTTATTGCTTTCGCCTAACTCAAAAAAAAAAGAGTAAAAGCACTTCGGCTTCGGACTATAAAACGGGGAAAAAATTATTTTTATTTCCTTTCTTTGAACGCTGAAAATATGAAGTGCTTTTCTTTTCGAAAAAAAATATTAACTTGAAACTAGAACTAGAAATTCGTGAACACGAAGAATCCAGTGAATTTTATTCGCTTTAATTAGAGACAGCGACCGCGAAAGACTGAAGCCTAGAACAGCGAATTGAAGAGACTGCGCTCCCGTTTGCGCCGCGATCGCGATCGCGTTCAAATGACATTGACTTTGGCTGGATTTCGTCAAATGCAATTATCTCGATTGCTGCTAAGTTTAGACAAAAAAAAAGTTTCAACAAAAATTAAATAAATAAATGAGCAAAAGAAAAGAAAATCAAATACAATTTTATGTCCATAAACAAAGCAGAGCAGCGCCAGCGATTTTGATTTGTCTCATATATTTGCGTAATTAATTTTAATTTTCCGCAGCACATACGAATAAAAAAAAAAACTCCTCGATTTAATTGAGCCAAGCCGAATGTGTAAACAAACGCGGACCGCTGAAGTAATAATTTCTTTTCTTCTAACTATTACCGCTTTTTTTTCAATTTTTTTTTTCCCCAAGAGACAGAGACGCGCGAATGTTCCCCGTTATGTTTGCGTTTGAGAGCGCGCGAAACTTTTCCGATTGCGAACGTTTGGCATGTGGTGGGCGGCGTGCTCGTCGCTCAGCTGGGCCCGTTCGACTGGATTAGACACGTCGCAAGCAGCTCGAGAGAAGAGCTCAGCTCGGCTTTACTCTGATCGCTTTGCTCTGATCGGATCTGATCTGCTCTGCTCTGCTCTGTCTATACTCGAGCGTACTTTCATTCCATGCTGCTACGAATTGCTTGGATGCCTTATAAAAGCGTGAATCTTCGTTTCGGAGCAGCTTTATCTTTCAATGTCTAAATGAATTCAAGCGGCGATTACGATTGCAATATACTCGCGCACAAGTGCACTGTCCAATTTTTTTTTTTTGATATGAGGAAGCTTCTTCTTTCATTTCCTATACAAAATTCTAAGTAATTAGAAAATTTTATGAAATCACATTCATTTATAAGAATTAGAGATTCGGAGGAAATCTTTTCGTTTCATATTCTTTCGCGTGACATTTTTTTTTTTTAATAAGAAAGGCGATTTAAATTAAATTAGAAAAAACAAAAGACAATTGAATGTCTTCGATTTCTTTTTAGGGGTACACCTATTTTTCTTGTCGCAATTGGAATCTAAGTAAATAAATTTGTATTTTTCTTTGATGAAATCTTTCCGGGAAATTTTTTAATGTTTATTTCGAGCAAGGTGGAAACAGATTGATTTCATTTTTCTGAATCTCAATAGTACGATACTCAATACTACATCATATTGACTACGGACGTCAAATAGTTGCCATTGGAATAGTTTTTATAAAAATAAACAAGTTTGTTGCCCTAATAATGAAAAGAAAAATGCATTAAAAACAATGGAAAAATTCCGTTAAAATGATCTTAATTAATGCATTCGAAAAATCTTCTCAAAATCTTTGATTAATGCCACTCTTGCCAGTTTAGGGGAATCTACCAATGGCCGGATCAAGGTTTTTTTTGCTACTCTGAGCAGAACCAATATTTGCCGCTCTATAATAGAGCTGGAAAACAATCGATGGCACTATCGATGGTTTTAAACTATCGAATACATCGATGGTTTTTTGACGACTATCGATAGTTTTGATTCATTGGCTTTTACTTTAGCTTATTTTCTTTGAAATGATCAGATTCCTCAAATTTTCCGCTATCGATTATCGCAATTTTCGACTATTGAAATTATCGATTATTGAATTATCGATTATTGAAATTATCGATAATTTCAAATAGTCGTTTATCAAAATTGCCGATTAACGAAACGAAAGATTATTGAAACTATCGATTATTGGAATGATCGATTATCAAATTTGCCGATTATCGAAACGATCGGTTATTGAAAATATCAATTGTTGGAATTATCGATTATCGATGTCCGCGCTTATCAAAACTATCAATTATTGAAATTATCGATTATCGATGTCCGCGCTTATCAAAACTATCGATTATTGAAACTATCGATTTTCAAAATTTCGATTATTGAAATCACCGAATTATAGAAACTATCTTTTATTGAACTTATCGATTATTGAAACTATCGATTGTTGAAATGATCTTTTATCAACCTTACCGACTCTCAAAACTATCGATAGATCTCCAGCTGCAACGATAAAATCATATATAAACACAAGATAAGTTTCTACATCTTGCGACTTCACGTTGTAAAAAAAATGTACAGAAATTTTATAAACCAAATGAGAATTATAGGCGTCATACTCTTAAGAGGAATTTTTAATGGGTATATTTTGAGCGATTGATTAAAGACTAAAAATATTTTTATATATATTAATAAATCTTTAAAAATCAAAGACATTAGGATATTGTTCAGGAGAATGACCTTGGAAACTTTGAAGGTATTTCTTTAACAATTTTTAACGAATTTTTCAACGATTTAAGGGATTTTTTTCCTAGTTAATAGCTATCATTTAAAAAAATCAATCTTGATTTTTTTTTGAGGGAGGTTGAATTCCTAAAAACCGTGTGTCAGCTTCCTTATCAATCTCTCTGTATTGAACAGCAACAAAGATAGCCTTACAACAATGAATGATATGAAAATAATTTTGGGATGTTAGAGGTCTACTCAGAATTGACAAAACGCTAAAAACTCTTCAGGATTAGATTTAATGCAGGATTCAAACTTTGAGAATTAATAGAAATAAGTGTCTTCTTTTCAAATCCATACATCCAGGGACCACTCTTCTAGTTATCGTTTTCCGAATCCCCCGAATTCGATTAATGTCATCCGCCTCATTAAGGACAATTGCAGCGAGGTCTTCTTTGAGCGCATTCATCCGTAGTTCTCTAATAGATTAATAATACCATTTGGCTGCACGGGGCAATCAAACGTTTATCAATTCACTGAAGCAAAGTGATCAAAACAAAAATATCAAACGATTTAAAAAGCTTTACTCAAAAAAAAAAACAAAATTTCAAAATCAAATTATCATATAGAAATCATCTGGTAAGAAATATTTTAATCGAGTACAGACCTAACAATATAGAAGGTCTTTTCTACATGCATGGCCTATCGGAATCAGAATGTTGAAAAGGTTATCAAAAGAAGAAAAAAAAAAAACAAATCTGTCTATGTGTGCGAAGAGAGATATTTGTACATTTTGACACGTTATTTTGTCGAACAGATTTAATTTATTGATAAACAGAATATTAATTTCTATAATGATTTATAAAAAAGTTTTGTTATTAATTGAAACTTGTCATTCAACGATGATGTTATTATTTTTGCAAAGTAGCAATTTTTTAGAGAGACTCTGTCTAGCGATGCATGAATAGAGGAAATATGAGGGGAAGTAATTGAATTTTTTGGGTTTTCCAGAATATATTAAACCACGTAAAAATACTTATAACGTTACTTTAGCGTGTGGAAAGAATATATGCGATAGATGGCGTTTGGTATGGGGAGATCAAAGGGTCAATCGGCCCCGTGAAAGGTGTTTTAAAGTTTTGTTGATTTTTGAATATGTACTAAGTATTTTTAGGTACACTGTAGAAATTCATTTTTAGTTTTGTATTTGCGCAGTGTCCTTGAAATATCCTTGGAAAATCTTTTTTCCAAAGCTCTTAATCAAAGTTTTATATCTCAAAACATAATTAAGATAGAAAGATGAAAAAAATGGCGACTAATAAATCAAGAAATATAAAAAAAAAAATTTTTTTACACTGAGAGAAATTTTTCACCAAAAAAAAAAATTTTAATTTTTAATTTTAAAATTGTACTTATTCCGTTTTCTCTATACTTTCTGGCTATTTTTAAATAATACCCATGTGAACTTACGTTTTTGTTAATAACTCAAAAAATACTTTTTGATTTTGATAAAAAAAAATTTTAGCGAAAGAAAAAATATAGAGCCAGAAAGTGGGGCAAGAACGGCAATACACTGAAAAAATATATTTAATTTATAATTGAGTTTTTTTTTTCAGTGTAAAATATAAAAAAATTTTTTTTAGATTTCTTGTTTTATAACTAGAGCTCGGATTTTGAATATTTTAAATTTTTTTTTTGAATTTTTTTGTTAATTTTGATAATTCAACATTTTAATAAACATACTAAATCGAACTGATTTGGAATTTTCGACTTTGAATTTATTGAATTTTTTTGCATTTTTGTTTGAATTTTTTTGAATATTTTTTGAATATTTTTGAATATTTTTTTGAATATTTTTTGAATATTTTTGAATATTTTTTGAATATTTTTTGAATTTTTTTGAATATTTTTTGAATTAAAAAAAAAATTTTTTCTACATATTCAAATTCCGAGACATATTTATAACCAATCAGTTGCTATTTGTTTCATTTTTATCTCTAAATTACATTTTGATATAAAAAAAATAGATAGGTAATAAAAAAGAATACCAAAAAATTTTACACTGGGAAAAATGTTTGCACAAAAAAGAAAAGATTTCCTGTTTCAAAAATTCAAATAGCCACGAGGACTCGATTAAATCCAACGAATAATGCATGGTTTCCCAATAGCGCAGGAATTTCTGTAAATAATCAACACATTCAAACAAATGGAACCACCCTGCAGGAAATTTCAATAGTGAATCTATACTCTTTCTCTACTGACTGCGTCAACAGTACTACTGACAAGTTATACCCGTCGCAATGCTTTGCGTTATTGACATTTAACATTGACTTGTCATTGAATGTCAACAGTAGACCGAAAAACTATTGACGAACTATTGACGTCGGTACTATTATGTAGACAAAAGGAGTACTCTTTCGCTTTATAAGGAGACACGTTGTTGACATGGTCAATAAAGATGAACTATACCTCTTGACAGTACAGTTCATCAATGAACTGCCTATAAATACTGTTGACGTTGGAACTAATTCTCTTGTCTATATTGACGTCAGTATAGACATGGGCCATATGGCGACAGGCTTCCTGCAGGGCAGTTACAATCGAGTCTGCAATTGATTAAAATCGGTTGCATATGTTTGCATGTTTTGAGTACTTTCGGGTATTTCTATGCTGTTGGAAGCCAGACAACCCGTTTTATTAATATTGATAATGATATATAAAAATTTTAATAAGCTAAAGGTCATTGGGTCTGTAAAAAGAGAAATAATTTCAAAATATCTTTTTTCTTTTGTTCGAATATCACGTCGAGTTCTTAGTCTTGATTCAGGATAATTAAAAATAAAAAAGTAGTAAGTAAAAATAGTAAACGTGTAAATAAATACTTATTGATCTAAGATTGAATCTCATTTTTTTTCGTATGTGCTTCGAGGGATATTTTAAGTACGTCAAGGCGCAGTCGAATGATTCTCGTAATCTGTAATGACGAGCATTTCCGAAGTGCCCATGACTTCGTCGTAAAATCGCCGGTTATCAGTGTCCACTGGATGCCAATCGTGCGGTGCAAAGCATTGCTTCGCTCGACTGCGCCAGTTCCCCGTCGTACAGTATAATTTGTAAATCATGTAAACCGGTGCAATGACGTAAACGAAACTTTGCACGATCATTATCAGTTCGTATGGTACATCATCTTTTTCCAAAAAGTAAATTACCTGAAGCTTCAGTCATGAAGAAAAAAAAATGACGTTTTCGAAATTTAAAAAAAAAAAAAAAACAAAATAAATTGGGCAGAGGCCCGCTTTGCTTACCAGTGTTATAACTAGAAATGCCGGTGTAATGAATCTCAGCAGAAATATTTTAAAATTCGATATCGTTTTACCGAGCATAAATTGCATGTCACATTGGAATTTTTCACGTCCATATATCCAAACGGTCATGAAGAGCAAAACGATCGAGATAATCACATGCGTTAGGATCGCCACAGAGGGCAGAATGTGCAGATGCTCGAAACCGCGCTGTTTTCAAAACGATCAAATCGAATAAATTAAATTATTGTCATTGGAAAGGGTGTCTGGGCGGGTTTGCGGCATCATGAAAGGAATTTTTAAATTTTGTTGATTTTTCGATAGGTGCCATCTAAAAACGCTGTGGAGACAACTTTTTAGATTTTTATTTTGAACGGTCCTTGAAATATCCTGGAAAATCCTCTTTTAATAAGCCTTTTTTCAAAATTTTATATCTCAACAACCAATTGAGATAGAGAGACGATCTCAGCAGATTCTGTTAGATAATAAAACAGGGAAGCTAAAAAATTTTTTTTGTAATTTTTACACTGAGAAAATTTTTTTCACAAAACTATATAAAAAGAAAATTTTGAATATTTTTTTCAGTGTATTCCCAGTTTCCCCGCCACTCTATAAATTGCTTTTAAAAATACCCCTTAGTATTTACTTTCATTAAAAGAAAAAAATATTTCAATCAGATGGCGCAGCAGTGTGATATCAAAAAATTGCAAAGTGCACCTATTTGCTCCCAGTACTAATATCCAAAAATGTGTGCAATATGTAAAAAAAACCACTCATACGCAATTTAGTAAAAAATTTTGTGAAAAAATTTTTCTCAGTGTAAAAATCAAAAAAAATTTTTTTAGCTTTCCTGTTTTATTATCTAACAGAATCTGCTTAGATCGTCTCTCTATCTCAATTGGTTGTTGAGATATAAAATTTTGAAAAAAGGCTTATTAAAAGAGGATTTTCCAGGATATTTCAAGGACCGTTCAAAATAAAAATCTAAAAAGTGGTCTCCACAGTGTTTTTAGATGGCACCTATCGAAAAATCAACAAAATTTAAAAATTCCTTTCATGATGCCGCATGCCTTTGCTTAACCCGTCAGACCCTTTCTGAATGTGTGCGTTGAAAAATAATTTCACTCACCTTTGTACAGAAATACATTGAAATGAGGAGCATCGATAGCGATAGACCAATTGTGATGAAAGTTTTCTTCGTTCGCAGCTTTTCGAATTCATCGAAAATTGAAGTTAGCACACAAATCATTTGCATTACCTTTTAAATAAATTAAAATTTGAAGAAATAAAAAAATAAATAGGTACATATATAATTTAGAAAAAATAGAATTTTTCCTCTTTGGGGAAGCTTCTTTTTTTTTTAATTTCAATGGAAAATATCAGGTCAGAGCGATAAGAAAAGAAAGAGGGTGGAAAAATGTTTGATAGAAAATTATTTAATCTTTTCATGGCTATTAGAGAATATCATTGAAAATACGCCCAATAAATTATATAATTTCAATGGAGGTGATAAGATTTTTTTTTTTTTCATTTAAATAGAACAAATTTTTAAGCTTTGCTTTGTGTCCGCTCGTTTGTGATGTTAGAAGAACCCTGCAGGAAATGTCAATAGTGAATCTATACTCTTTCTCTACTGACTGCGTCAACAGTACTACTGACAAGTTATACCCGTCGCAATGCTTTGCGTTATTGACATTTAACATTGAGTTGTCATTGAATGTCAACAGTAGACCGAAAAACTATTGACGAACTATTGACAAGCTATTGACGTCGGTACCAGGGGTGAAAAATGAGAATTTCCAAATGTACCTAATTTCACAAAAAAATGTACCTTTTTGGGTACCAATGTACCCAAAATCATTAGCCAATTATTCATTGGTTTTATACAAAATTTTGTATTAAAAACTTAACATTCATTCAGTATATCAACAAAGGTAAACAAATTTTAAAAGTTGACATTACTGGGTAGCTGCCAGACAAATTTTCTTAAAGCAATTAATTGGTAATTTTTTTGAAAAACACAATGTACCTAAAACGAAACAATTGTACCTAATGTACCTTTGAAGTCAAAAAGGACCGAAAAAGGTACAATTGAACCTACTTTTTCATCCCTGGTCGGTACTATTATGTAGACAAAAGGAGTACTCTTTCGCTTTATAAGGAGACACGTTGTTGACATGGTCAATAAAGATGAACTATACATCTTGACAGTACAGTTTCTATAATGAGACCGCCTATAAATACTGTTGACGTTGGAACTAGTTCTCTTGTCTATATTGACGTCAGTATACACATGGGGCCATATGGCGACAGGCTTCCTGCAGGGAAATTACAGCAATGATAACTTTGATTTTACCAACACGATGAAACATGTATGTACAATGCAAACAAAATTTTGACTGCACTTCCTGAAAGTACTTGATAAACGTAGTGAATTCCTATATTTTTTTTTTTTGCTTGACTGGATACAGGTCAATTGTAAATCGATTTTGAAAAGCGTGGTCGAGAATTAAATTGCGCAGTTGAAATATTAAGGGCATATTTAAAGGATTACAATTTTTACCTTTGGAGTGCCAAGACAGTGGTGTGTTGGAAGAAATTCTCCAGTTTTATTTTTTGTCCATTTTTTTAAAAAATTTTCATAAACGTTGTTCAGGTTCTGGAGCTATGGGCCAGATATGGGCCTGATAAAAAGAGATGAACGATTTTTTAAGCTTTTTAGATATTAGCTATTTGTATATAGGTCCTACTATTTGTTTATAGGTAGGATTCAGTTTTTTTCGAGTCAGTTCAATTCTTCATGTCTAAGACTAAAATTTTCGTATAGACAGAAAAATAAAATACTAAAAGGCTTACGAGATATAGCCATAATTAAAAGCAACAAACTGTGCAACTTAATTCTCGGCCACACATTTCAAGGTCGATTTACAACTAACTTGTGGCTAACCCAGGATAACCAAATGTCGGGATTTGTTACATTTATCAAGTACCTTCAGAAACTGCAGTCAAAATTTTTATACATCCCGGCTGGAAATTTCAACTAGATATTGCAAGGACCCTGGGTAGGTTTGCTCTAGTTTTTTTCTTTTGCCGGCCCAGAAAAGTCTAGCCAGGCCCTTGCTGATTTGTTAATGCTTTCGTTAGAATGGGCCTAGCTAGTAATTTCTGTTTAGGACCTATCTAGATCTGCCAATCCATACCCATCGTAATGGTTTCGTTCTAGGACTAGGCGAATTCGAATATAAAAATATTCACATATCTGAGAAAGTCGTTTCAATATTCAGTAGTAAAATAGAAGATATATTATATTAATATGAAACTTGTATGAAGAAACTTTATGTTTCACGTTCCCATGAAGGGATATTGGTAAAAGTTTTGAACTAGGATCTCGGTAGACCCTTAAGGGCTCTACGCTCTAAAGCAGCAAGAAAATTTCCTATACCAAACACATATAGAAAATACAAAGACGTACTTTGGCTTACTTTCGCTACTTGAACGCATACGCTAATTACAAGTAATTGGACTCGCAGGGTTGCATTTAAGTTATACATTTTCTATATTTCTGTGGACCTGTCATCGAAATTTCAACTCTGATTTCCTTTCTTCAAAAAAAATGAGCTCGTTACTTCCTTTCAATTTACTTTAACAGCGTTGAGCCCTTTATTGGTTACGATATCGCCTTGTCGCAAAGCTAACATTCAACATGTAAAGTACACGGTTTATATTTCCAAAATTTTAAACTAAGTGAGAATTATAAAAAAAAATTTTTAACTAAGTGAGAATTATAAAAAAAATATTTAAACTAAGTGAGAATTATAAAAAAAAACTAGTTAAATCTAGTGAGTAACTGTGGGATAGAATCTTCTATCCGGGCTTTACCTAGAGAAAATTACACAGACTCTGTACAGATTATTCACGTCATCGCCATTTGAGGGGGATTCTACCCAGTGCCAAAATAGACTCAAGATAAGTCTGATCGGGTCAAGATTTGTTAGCCTATAGCCTGTCAAGACCCTGTCTAGATTTGTCTTTATTGAGGAAAATGAAGCTAGGCCAAAGCTAATTATTAGACTTCTCTAGGTAATTTTGTAGACGGAATAATGAAATAATTTCCCATCAAGATGCTCGTCCAATATCAGGAATATCTACTTATTATTCAATTAATAATCTTACTATATTTAAACTTACCATGGCGCAAAGCTCAGCAAAGAAGAGCATTGAAAAGAAAAGGAAGCTCCAAAGGTTCGGAAGACTTGTAAAGCTGCCAAAGAGATATCCGAAGCATAAATATAAGAATTGCATGAAATGTTCTTCCTCAACGTGATAATGAAATAAGCCAACGTGATCTGAAATAAATGAAGATCATCATCATAATGCATAATCATCCTCTTGGTTTTTTTTTTTGTTGCTCAAAAGCTCAAATTTTACCTTCAAAGTGATCCAAAGCGATTCGTCCGCATAAAATAGCTCCCAAAGAGACTACCACATAAGTTGCTGTAACCCAATAGGTCAGCTTTTCGCTGTCTCGCCGAAAGCTATTGTAACTGGCAATGGTGAGTACACTGCCCCAGCCGGGGCCCAATGCCCATGTGGCTGAGAATACAGCAGCACGCATGCCCGCCACGATTGCTTCAGTGCTATCAACGATCGTTGGTTCAAAGTAACTTAAAAATATTCGCCATGAGATTTGCTCATGGATCAGAAGGTGAACAAAAATGGCAATGAAGCACGAGATCAAGACAATGCAAACGCATCGAAAGAATTTTCCAATCTGAAAAAAAAAAAAATAAAATACTTGAGTCCATAACTTTTTTCTCGACTGTAACTTACAAAGGAGATCCTTTTCAGCACGACGGCCAAGACAAGCAGCCAAATTCCGATGACACCGCAAAGTATGGGCAACGATATGGAATAATCAGTGCTATTGTCATGCGCAGTCCTGACGATCGAACTGAGAACAGAAAAATTAAAAATTTTCCAAAGCGAGAGAACTTATTTCATCACTTACCGAAAGAACTCGACGGTGGCGTGTGGGTAGAGGAAATCATCCTTCAAAAAAATAAAAAGAATTCAGCTTGAATTTTATTTGAAAACGCTTTTGATTCGATCCAAGAATGATCTATCGTTCTTGGATTCGATCGAAGTACATACCTCCTCGTTGTAGGTACTGTGCGTTGAACAGTTCTGGCGAATTCCACGCGTTATCACAACTCATCCAAGGTATCACAGCGTGAAGCGAATTGGCGGCATAAATTAATGGCACTGCCGCAATGACGCCGTAGTAGGCAAGCGATGTAAGATTTAAGAGCAGAATGGAATAGCCGAAACCTACAAATTTAATAAAAAAAAAAAAAAAATAAAAAAATGAAAGAAAAAAAATCAATTTTTTTTGATATTTTACATACCTTTGAAGATCGGCGAAACACGTAACGCTGATATTGAACCCGACGTGGAAAACTGTCCTAAGAATGTTTGCACCACAAAAATTGGAATGACATACAAAATAATGGCAACAAAGTACGCGGGCAAAAAGTAAACTGAAAGTGAAAAGAATTTAAAATATAGGTAAGTAATAGAGAAATATTTTCATGTTCAAATAGCCGCGCTATGAAAAATAATTATCGTTCAGCATAAAAGTATGCAACAAAACCTTTAAATATTGGATTTATTTGATAACTCATTAATGCGAAATAAAATTCGAAAGATTGATTCAGAATCGCTTATCGCAATCTTTTTTTATTTATTTTATTTTTCAATTATTTTTATTTTATTTTTATTTTTAGTTTTATTTTATTTTATTTTTATTTAATTTTAATTTTATTTTTTTTATTTTTATTTTATTTTTTTATTTTTTATTTTTTTTCATTTATTTTATTTTTATTTTTTTTTTTTACTTAATTTTTATTTTTTTAATTTTATTTTTACTTTATTTTTAATTCATATTTTATTTTATTTTTGTTTTATTTTTATATTATTTTTTTATTTTTTTATATTTTATATTTGTTTAATTTAATTTTTATATATTTATATTTAAATAATTTTATTTATTTTATTTTATTTTTATTTAATATTAATTTTTAAATTTATTTATTTTAATTTTTATTTTATCTTTACTTTATTCTTATTTTTATTTTAATTTATTTATATGTTTATTTAATTTTTATTTATTATTTTATTTATTTTTATTTAATTTTACTTTAATTTTATTTTTATTTTATTTTATTTATTTATTTTATTTTATTTTATTTTTATTTTATTTTATTTTATTTTTATTTTATTTATTTATTTTATTTTTATTTTATTTTATTTTTATTTTAATTTATTTTATTTTATTTTATTTTATTTTTTGTTATTTTATTTTTATTTTTATTTTAATTTTATTTTAATATTAATATTAATTTTTATTTTTATTATTTTATTTATTATTTTTTTATTATTATTTTTATTATTATTTTTTATTTTATTTTTTATTTTTATTTTTATTTTTATTTTTATTTTATTTTTTTTTTATTTTTTTTTTATTTTATTTTTTTTTTTTTATTTTATTTTATTATTTTATTTTTATTTTATTTTTATTTTATTTTATTTTTTTATTTTATTAATATTTTATTTTTATTTTATTATTATTTTTATTATTATTTTTATTTTTATTTTATTTTATTTTATTTTATTTTTATTGTTATCTTTAATTTTATTTTATTTGATTTTTATTTTATTTTTATTTTATTTTATTTTTATTTTTTTTTTATTTTATTTTTATTTTATTTTTTATTTAAGTTTTATTTTTATTTTTATTATTATTTTAATTTTATTTTAATTTTATTTTTTATTATTTTTTTATTTATTTTATTTATTATTATATTTTATTCTCTATTTTTTTTTATTTTATTTTATTTTTATTTTATTTTTATTTTATTTTTTATTTGATTTTTTATTTTATTTTTATTTTATTTTTTATTTATTTTTTATTATTTATTTTTTTATTTTTGATTTTAATTTTTTATTTTTTATTTTTTTTTTATTTATTAATTAATCTCCAGCGAATAAATTCACCTCAGGCGAATCGAACAAACTTAAAACAAATAGGCGCTTTTTATTAATGATAAATAGATTTTGAATTGTATGTTTAATAAATGGCTTGAAGTTTGAAGAGGAAAAAATTCTCACTGCGGTTGATGAGGGATATTATTATATCTACCCTAAGGGATCAGGGATCAATGCTAAAGAGTTTGATCTCACGTAGACACCGAAACAAGTTCTATTTGAAAACTCTGGATTACGTCTTCAAACCAATTCAACCAAAGTAGATAAGGCAATAACAATTGCAAACGCCACTAAATAGCCAAAAAACAAAAAATTCCATTGATTTAGTTAAAACGTTCGAGGTCTATTCAAACAATAACCGACTAGAAATATGATTTTTAGGCATTATTTACAATTTAAATAAAAAAATTTTTATCAGCCAGTTTTGATGACCTTTGGCTCCATAAAAATCTATAAATCTGCTCATTTAAAAGTCGATGACAAAAGAAAACCAAAAGGTTATCATTTAAGTAGATCAGGTTGACATACAATTTAATATTAATTTTTATTAACCCATAAGGGACAAAATTGTCATCACATAAGTTTAAAGCAATGTTTTAAATAGCACTGCTATAATTCGTTACATAATGCGGGGACAAAGGGTATAGCCGTCTGCGGCTCCCATGAAAGGGATTTTGAAGTTTTGTTGATTTTGGATACGTACTACATACATACCTTAGAACACTGTAGAAACCGACTTTTAGGTTGCTTTTGCGCAGTTTCATTGAAATATCCTTGAAATATCCTTTTTATATCTCAAAATGTTATTGAGAAAGAAAAATGAAACAAATGCCGAATGATTGGTAATAAAACAAGGAATCTAACAAATTATTTTTATATATTACACTGTGAAAAAATTTTCCCAAAAAAAAAGAAAAAAATTAATTAATTTTTTCAGTGTATTACCGTTCTTGCCTCAGATTCTGGCTATTTAAAAAAAAAATTTCGTTTTTTCTTTCACTAAATTTTTATATCAAAATAAAGAAAATTATCTTTTTGAGATTTTTACAAAAACGTAAGTGAACGGGCTATTTAAAAAAAAAACATCCAGAAGTTGTCGTAAAAACGGGAACGCACTTAAAAAATATATTTAATTTTTAATTTATTTTTATAAAAAAATTTTCTCAGTGTAAAATTTAAAAAATTAAAAATTTATTTAATTTTTATTTTATTTTTATAAAAAAATTTTCTCAGTGTAAAATTTAAAAAATTAAAAATTTATTTAATTTTATTTTATTTTTAATAAAAAATTTTTCTCAGTGTAAAATTTAAATAAAAAAAAATTTTATTTTTTTTTTTATTCTAATACAAATTTTTCCCAGTTAAAATTTATTTATTAATTTTTTTTTATTTTTTTTTTTTTGGTAACAAACGGTGATCAGTCGCCATTTGCTTCATCTTTCTCTAATTTTTTTTTTGTTTTTATAACAAACGGTGAAAAGCGGCTTACTACAAGGAATTTTCTGGAACATTTCAAGGACACTGCCAAAAAACAACATACACATTGATTTCTACAGTGTTTTAAGGTATATAGCACCTATAAAAAAATCAAAAAACCTTAAAAATCCTCTCAGGGGGTCACAGTCGGTTATAGCATTTGTGACTAATGCGTTAAAGGGTTAAGGCTTCATAATAACTGGAGCCAAAACAGAAAAACGATTCATGTTTGTATGGCTTCATTTATTTTGTGGTCTTCTCTGGTTATTCTCAAATTGCTTTGCTGCAAGCGTTGGAAAATATTTTATTACCCAGTGTTAGATAACTTCGGATAGATGTTTTTATGTTAATGATAACTGAGAATCCGCACTTAATTGTTATCTTTTTCTTGAAATTCACAAATCATAAAAAATTAATTTCTTTTTAATGTCTTTAGATGCCTCCAATTAATGCCTGCTGTGTGATCTATCTCATGGTGATAATGTAGAAAACCACTTACCACCACTGAATAGAAACGCAAAAACGGGAGTCTCCGAGAAAATGACGGATGCGAACGCATGACTCGTGCAGGCAAAATAGAAATCAACCGCCGATGACCATTTTCCACGTGATTTATCATGCTTGAAAGGACGTTGCAGCGTTTCATAGGCACTGGTAGGCTTAATCCTTGCAAAGAAATGATTCGAATAATTATGATTATTATTCGGTTGATTTATTGAATGGGCCTTGTCATCGCCAGAAACCGCACGATTGTTTGTTGTGTGCGTGAAAAATCTTGTGCCATCGTCGTTGTTATCGTTTTCATTGTTTTTACTCGATCTCATATTTTGGACAATACAGCTACTTAAATGTTGCTTCGCCCCGCCGTATATCGTTTTCATTATGAATTCTGATCAAGTTGTTTTTTTGTTTTTGTTTTGATTTAACAGCAACTAACGAAAACAATTTCATTTACATGTCGATATCGAATCGATGACATTGGCATAAACACTTCAGCGGTTTGATGAGAACGATTTATTAATTGTTGATTGATGGCTGCAATTTGTCGCGCAAGATAAGATGGATTTTGAAATATCGATGAATGATTTTTAGAGTTAATTAAATTCTTTTTTTTTTGGAAAATTGTAAGAGAATCTATTTTGACGTATTTGAACACAAAAAATTAATAAAGTTAAGATCTCTTCTTTGGAGCCTTTCGTAGTTTGATGATTACACTGTGCGACATTTTAGAGGTCATGTTTTGTAAAAAAAAAAATTTTACGATTGTTTTTGAAACTGCTCGGTGAGTATAACAACGCCTCATACTCAGTTTTGTTAAGTCACCTCTACTCTTTTTTGAAATAGACTTCAAAATGTGGGGCCGAGAATTAAATTACTCACTTACTTATGGCTATATCTCGTAATCCGTTCAATATTTTAATTTCCTTTCTATCACAATTTATAGCTCTGAACTCATTTTAAATAATTTTAGTACAAACCGACCCGAAAAAACTCTATCTAGTAGGTGAAAATTGCAAAAATTCCTAAAATTTGACGTATTTTTTTTATCATATTTTAAATTGTATGGCCTATAGCTCCCAAGGCAAAAAATATTTTTTCAAAATTTTTTGAAGAAAATATAGAAAAATTATAACTAAACAACTTCTTCATATACACAAACTACATCCGAGCACTACTTGATACCGTTTTGCCGGTGCGAAGTTGAAAAATTTTTGACAAAAATCGGAAGCAAAAACGCAAAATCGCCCTTTGGGTATGCACGAAATTTTTCAATCTAAAGCAAATGGTGCAGAATTATAGACTGACCGTGTTCATTAGAGACAAATGAAATTGAATTCATCAAATGCTCAAAAAATGAATGAATTTTTTTTTTTTTTTAATAATCCCGCTTAATGTGGCTCTCCTCGAATTGAATGATCATCCGAAACCGGCCGCAATTACACTACGCTAGAGACGTTCACTTGCTTCTATTTCATGGTTTTTTTTAATTAAAATCATTTTCTTTTTTTTTTTAATCTCACTGTAGGCACAATATTACGGATATTAAAAATTTATGAATGGGATTATTAGCATACGAAACTTGTATCACATTTCCATTAGATGCGTCGACTTTGGCCTGACGAAATTATGATGATTTTTTAGCTGCGTTCAAATCGTAGACAAATCGACCTGCCGCTTTCCAGTGAAAGACTGAAATATTGATTGTATTTAACACTTGCAATCAGCGCGATGAAGCTTTCAAAGCCAACAAAATCAACTCAATCGTGAATTTTAATATTATACTGTTCAACAATGAGAGTACACAAGTCGAAACGTCGTCAAAAAAAAAAAAAATCATAATTAATATGAAAATCATCATAATTACCTACTACGACGGATTGGCAATTGTTTTTTTCCATCGTCTTTCATTTCATTTTATTTAATTTGAATTTATTTTTTAAATTTAATAATCGTCAGATTCATTATCTTTGTGGTTTTATAATTCTTTTTCATTTTCTTTTAATTTTTATAATTTTTTTTATTATTTTTAATTGTGCTTTGTTCATTTAATAAGTCTTTCTAAGGCATTCCGTGGAGCTTCCTCGCTTCATGTTTCTCTTTTTGTTTTGTTTTGATTTGTTTTGTTTTTTTTTTTAAATAATTTTTTGCAAAGAGAAACAAAATAAATTACACCCAGTCGCCTCGCACTTTATTCGAGCCCAATTCAAACATGTTATGGCATTCAAAATTCAGCTGCAGTCATGAATAGCTGCTTAAGTCGGCTTAAAGTCTAAACGAGTTGCTCGTTCCATTAGCTTTAAGAGGCTCTCAAGTAGGCACATGAAAAGGCAAACGTTGGAGGTACTTAAATTATATTAAATAGGTTTTCGTTTTCCTCAAGGTCACGAAACTCTTTACGAAAAAGAAAAATGAAGAAAGCAATAAAATTCATTGCATAAATGAATGAAATTTAAATTTCTATGTTAATGTCTATGTTAATGTCTATGTTAATGTCTATGTCTATGTCTATTTATGTCTATGTCTATGTCTATGTCTATGTCTATGTCTATGTCTATGTCTATGTCTATGTCTATGTCTATGTCTATGTCTATGTCTATGTCTATGTCTATGTCTATGTCTATGTCTATGTCTATGTCTATCTATGTCTATGTCTATGTCTATGTCTATGTCTATGTCTATGTCTATGTCTATGTCTATGTCTATGTCTATGTCTATGTCTATGTCTATGTCTATGTCTATGTCTATGTCTATGTCTATGTCTATGTCTATGTCTATGTCTATGTCTATGTCTATGTCTATGTCTATGTCTATGTCTATGTCTATGTCTATGTCTATGTCTATGTCTATGTCTATGTCTATGTCTATGATCTATGTCTATGTCTATGTCTATGTCTATGTCTATGTCTATGTCTATGTCTATGTCTATGTCTATGTCTATGTCTATGTCTATGTCTATGTCTATGTCTATGTCTATGTCTATGTCTATGTCTATGTCTATGTCTATGTCTATGTCTATGTCTATGTCTATGTCTAGTCTATGTCTATGTCTATGTCTATGTCTATGTCTATGTCTATGTCTATGTCTATGTCTATGTCTATGTCTATGTCTATGTCTATGTCTATGTCTATGTCTATGTCTATGTCTATGTCTATGTCTATGTCTATGTCTGAAAGCCGATTTTCGTTTCTCCTCAAAAGGGCTTTAATGACTAATTATACAAATGCTTTGAGCGCACCTGTTGAGCACTCTTGCGAGGTGTTTTTGCTTTTGCAAAGAGAAAAAAAAAACACAAATACAAAGAAAATCACAACAATAAAGTTTCGCAGTGAGGAAAAATATTCTACATTGGGTTGATCAAAAAGTTATATTGGTTTGAACTAAACTTAACTAAATTTGTCACTGTTCTTAGAATAAGATTTCGGGACTGATTGAGACCGTTTTGCTGTATCAAAGACAAAGTGTGGAACTCACTTTGTATTTAAAAATTTCTTTGCTTTTCCTTTTGATGTATGTATATATATTTTCTTATAGAGAATTATCGAATTAATTTTCGAATTTACGATTTTTATGGCTCATCGGATATAATCATTCCTCAATTTAAAAGCATCGAAATTTGCTCCTTCAATCTATTAAATTTATTTTGATATAAGAATTTCTGACTTATTAAAACGGAATTCCGTGTATTTTTAGACGGTCCTTATATCCGGGGAATACTGTATAAGAATTTCAAAACGAATTATTATGTATGCAAAATTGTATTGTGCTCCCCAAAATTTGATTTGAATGTCCGTCCCATGAAACTCAAAACAAACGATTTGCGTCACAATCGCCATTTGATTTGGAATTTGCTCCATTTAAAATTGGCATGAAGATAAGCCGAAAAAAAGAGAAGAAAAAAAAAATTATTCAATTATTTTCTTTGTATTTTGAGATGCAAGAAAGTCAACAATTTCGTTCAAGTGCAAAAATTTTTTTTTGCATTATTTTTCTTTAATCTAAAAATTTTAAATGCGGCTTTTGAAAAACAGCTGACTTTGTTTGGGTCTTTGTGGCAATTTTAAAGCAGATAAGAGGAATTTTTCCACACTAAATACGATGGGTGTGGAAATTTATTACACTTTTATTACATTAATCAAAAATATTTGTTGCTATTATGAGCAAATATAAACAAAATCAAATTTGATGTGGTTTCTTTCCCTGCCTCCCTTTTTCTGTAGAGGAAATTTCTAAGCATTTCTAAGTCGATCACCGCTTGGGTCATTGACTTACACAAGGGTGGATCGAACGAATGTGCGGCGTTCCATTAGAAAAATGCGAGCAACTGTTTTGTCTTTTACACGATGACTTTCCAACTTGGGTGAAACGCCAAGGAAGGCATTTCGAGGAGACATCTTTTAGTACCTTTAGAAACTTTTGGAGCAAAGGTGTTCAAATGGAATGACTTTGGTTTCTTTCTTTAGACAATATTAGGTCCGTATTAAGATTAATAGGCCGTTTACATATGCCGTTTTATTCGCGTTTTAGCAACTTTGTCCGTTTTAGCACTAAAACAACTTAGATTTTTCCCGTTTTATCATACAAAACTAAAACGAGAAACTTTCCTGTTTTAATTTAAAACAAGTAGCTAAACAAGATAAATCCTGCTTATAACCGCTAAAAATATCGAATTTTGAGTGTCATCACTATAAATATGCAAAACATATGATCATTGAAATTTCGAATTGAAAAATTATGAGGTTGTTTCCACAACCAATGTAGAAAACGAATGCAATTTCAATAATTGCTTCTTTTCTTAATTGCAATGTTCACACATATTTCACGTGTTGAGCAAACAAAAGATAACCACATGCGCATATGTAAACACCCCGTTTTGACTTGGTCGTTTTAGCTTAAACGAGTAACGCTAAAACGTATATGTAAATGCCCTATAAGAGAGACACTGGAAGGAAACACATGAGAGTGACAGAGACGAAAGACATTCCATCTCCGTCACTCTCATGTGTTTCCTTCCAGTGTCACGCGTTTTGTCTCCCTGTTTAAATCGGGACAAGGTGGTTGCTACTATTAAAAAGTTTTTCTTTCTTAAATTTTGTTTTTAAAAGACGGAAGAGTTTCAACATTTTAAATCATGTCAAGGTTGGGTTAGGTTAGTGCGGCTGCCACCATTAAGGTTGGCTTCGTTGTTATAGCATGAATAATGGAAAAACAGATTCTCGTAAATTGGCATCCCAATCAACCAAATCATATCAAATGCCAGTAAAAAACATCCTGAAATTTCTTTTATAGAATTGTTTCCTCCATTTGTACTGTTCCCATAGAATAGGACTACATATTAGCGTCTGCTTTCCAATAGCGAATGAATTCCTACCTAGAAATTTGTTCATACATTCAACACATGCAAACACACGGAGACAGTTACAATAAAATCTGCTTGATTGAAAATGGTTTCATATGTTTGCATGAGTTGAATATTCGCAGAAACTTCGGCGCATGAATTCTTGGATTTTTGAAAGCCAGAGGATAGTTTCAAAATGATATTCGTCGGTTTTAAAATCTTAAGAAATAAATTTTAATTCAATGAAAAATTATTTAAAAAAAAAATTTATTTCAATGTAAATCCCACTGACGTTTTTATGACGTTTTTAGAATTTTTTCCGCGTTCTCCTACGCAAAATGTTCCAAATGTCCACATTGAGTTGATTGTGCGGGCTTTTTGCATTCAATTGGAATTTTTTTTTTTTTTTTTTGCCTCATGTTGATGGCTTTGTTGGATTTTCTTTTCATTTTGTTTGCTTTTGTTTTTCTTTTGGATAATCACTCTGTCAGTGGAAGCAAAACAAAAACACTTTTGTCTACAGAAAATCACCCGCAAAGCAAAGCCCATCCCATGCCGTATATATTATTTAATTTGCTTACACACTACCTTCAGGTGTTCCATCGTAGATATCACACGCATGGAACGATTGATATGACGGGAAAATAAAATGCTCAGAGCTCAATGACCAGAGAAAAGGCTTAAAAAGCTAATCAAGCATGGGTGAGTCAATGTTTTTCCGAAGGCAACACAAAAAAAAAAGAACTCCTTCATTTGCACAAAAATTATGGGAATTTTTAAAATATTTTTTACACAGAAAAACTGGCTACGAAAAAATCCAATTAATGACGTTTTTTAAGACTCGCGATGCATCGGTTTTTTAAATGTTCCAATTAAAAATTTCAAACAAATCACGAAATTCGGGAAAAGTTCGAATATTCAATTTTGAACAAAAATTTGGTTGATTATTTTCTTGTATTTAATACCAAAAGTATTAACCCTCTAATTTCTGGTTCCGTTTCTAAACGGACTGGTTTCGAATAAATTACCAACAAAAAGAATTCCTAATTATTTCAGATTCATATTTTTCTACCCGAAGTTAGTCTTATCTGAATTTTTCAGTGAAAGAAAAAATTGTGGCATTAGAGGGTTAACACTTAACAAAACATTTGATTGAAATTTTTGTTATATTGAACATCGAAGGTATTAACACTTAACAAACCGTTGTTTGATTGTTTTGTCATATCAAACAATGAAATTATTAGTGCATGTAAAATTTTTTCTAAAATTCTCATTAGCTTTATGCGGACTTACATACAAGAAGAGACAAAATAATCATAAAATTAGCTCACATTTGTTTATGATGTTATAATGTATAATTATCTTCCGTAAACTGACTTTGCAGACTCAAATTTTTATTATGGAATATGTAGATGAGGCATTTTTTTCCATTTTTATTTATTTAAAATAATTGGTTGATTTTTATTAATACCTTTGGTTGTTGATATTACAAATCATTGTTTGAAAATGTTTATTGAATGTTAATTAGGGATGGGCAAAATGGGAAAATACATCGATATATATCGTATTGATTTATTTAAAAAGCATCGAAATTGAAACGATACTATCGGGGGAGTAATATCGAGTTTTCGATGTATCGATATTATAAATACCAATTAAAAATGACTATTGTACCGTATTCTAAAATACAGTACAGTTTACCTTCCACTTAAGTGAGAACCCTCCTAAGCGTGATCACTACAATCTAAGAATCTGACAGATTTAGGAATTTTCTAGTGCTTACTCAATTCTTTCCATTTAAGCGAAACGCCTCTGTTAAGCGGACAGATATTTCGAGTCCAGTAGGTGTTTGCTTAAGACAGAGAACATTTTACATATGTATTTTAGACAAAATTGGAGTGTACAAACGGACGTTTTCGAGTTCTCAGATGGTTGATTAAAAATTGGTTATATTTACGCACAAAAAGTCTTTCTGTGTATATGAAACATTTAAAGGCATCGAGTCAGTCAACTCCAGTTTTTATGAGTTCTTTTAAGACTTAATTGGTTTTAAATACTAACGTTTATTAAACAATCTTGTTCATGGACATTCGAGTCTATGATAGCTTCCGATTTAAATTCAGTTTCTCATAGGTATTTCGTCTTGCTATGTGAGAAGCTATTAAGCTCTTTTAACATTTATGGTAATTTTATTCAACCCAAATTAGAATGGATTAATTTCACGCTGACTTAAAATTTTAATGGGGAAAATAATATTTCCTTTTAAGCCCGCCTTACACACTCTTCGGCCTCTGACATGCGTTTTACATGGATTGAAAGCTGAAAAATCCCCTTTGATGGCCTCTAAACACCTCCTTCTTGGATGACCCCTTTTGGCATCACCAGTATTAAAGATTTTTTCGCTACACAGAAAGACTTTTGTGCGTAAATACAACCAATTTTTTAATCAATAAAACAAATTCGTTGTTACAACTCAGCCTATCACACTTTTTTGTTATATTAACAAATCCTTTAATTGATACAATTACTCGAAGTATTAACACTCAATAAACATTTTCTAACAACGATTTGTAATATCAACAATCAAAGGTATTAATAAAAATCAATCAATTATTTTAAATAAATAAAAATGGAAAAAAATGCCTCATCGACATATTCCGTAATAAAAATTCGAGTCTGCAAAGTCAGTTTACGGAAGATAATTATACATTATAACATCATAAAGATATGTGAGCTAATTTTGAATTTTTTTGTCTCTTCTTGTATGTCCGCATAAAGCTAATGAGAATTTTAGAAAAATCTTTATATGCAATTTCAAAAATTTCAAACAAAAATTTTGTCAATATAAAAAAAAAATTCAAACAAAAGTTTTGTCAAGTGTTAATACCTTCGGTGATCAATAGAACAAAAATTTCAAGCAAATGTTTTGTTGAGTATTAACCCTCTAATGCCACAACTTTTTCTTTCACTGAAAAGTTCAGATAAGACTAGCTTCGGGTAGAAAAACATGAATCTGAAATAATTAGGAATTTTTTTTTTTTTGGTAATTTGTTCGAAACCAGTCCGTCTAGAAACGGAGCCAGAAATGAGAGGGTTAATATTTTTGGTATTTCATACAACAAAATAATCAACCAAATTTTTGTTCAAAATTTAATATTACGAACTTTTTCCGAATTTCGTGATTTGTTTGAAATTTTTAATTGGGACATTTAAAAAACCGATGAATCGAATTTAAAAAACGTCATTAATTGGATTTTTTCGTAGCCAGTTTTTCTGTATATAGTGTCTATTAGACACTGTCTAACCCTAAGGCAATGTTTTTATCTGAGATTCAAGAACACTTTTCAATATTCTTAAGCTTAAGAAAAAAGAAGTGTAGGTATTCTGTATTGCGATAAGATTGGCTATTTCGTGTAGGTCCGGCTTAACATTAGCTCCAATTACTCGTAGTCTCGATCGCCACAGCTCGATTGATTTCAGTTCTAGGCCTATTTCAGCTCAATGAATTGAAATTAACGTCGAGCTATTTGAAAAATATTTTTTTTTTTTTATGATTAATCATGAATGTTTCCATTATGTCGGTTGATTATTTCGCTAAAGTGTTTTTATTTCAATACTTTTACTTTTTCATAATTGAACGAACACCCATGAACCGTGGCTCGCGAAAAATTTCCGCACTCTGAACTGCAATTAATTTTGTCTTAATCACTTTTGAACTACACAATGATTTGCTCTTGCTTTAATTGTGTGTGTGATTATTTTGTTTGATTTTGTCGTTAAAGATGACTGTGGACTGTGGTTTCTCGCGCGCACATTTCATTCACTTACACTTATTGTAGTTTTTCACGGAGTTTTATTCAAAGGAATCAAGAAAAACCTAGAGGAATAAAAATGCCACTCACGGAAGAGTACGGAATAGAGTCTTGAAATCGCACGTCAAGCACGAAAGCGTCTCCGAAACGAATGAAATACTAAGCCTCGAGTACTGCCGTCCAGCGTCATCTTTGCACAAAATGCAGTCAACAACAACAACAACAACAACAACAACGATAGAGCAACAACAACAAAAACATCTATATGAAAAAAGCGAGAAATATTTCTCTGTCTCGTGGTATTAAAGTTGGCGCGACAACGAAATACCCCAGCGTCAATGGGTGGGGAACATACAAGCGCACGCAACGCCATACTCAAGTTGGCTGTAATCGTTGCCAGTAGCGCCCCAAACGCCCCCTGCCTGTGTCATGCTGTCTAGCTGATTTTTTTTTTTAGCAACTGAAGCAGCGCGACACAATCGATGCCATTCGATTTGATTCGATTTTGTGTCTCTTTTATCCATCTTCCTCTTTTGAGAACAATTTTCTTTTTTAGTCACAAAAGTTTTTTCACCTTTTTTGTCTTTTCGCAGGCCTCGAATTGCACTTTTCCGTTCGCCAGTGTCAAGCGAACTGTCAACATGAAAATTTCCCCAATTTGGAAATTTTGTTAAAACTTCGATTGAGGAAAATCGGTAGCTTGTTTGGTAAGTCGTTACGAATTTAATTTAATTTTTTTTTTTTACCAAAAAAAAAGGGAGGTTAAATTTGTGGTCGTTAAAGCCTGTTATTAGTAGAAAAAAAAATCCCTCTGGGAAATTTGAAAGATGTGCTTAAAAAAAAATTAGCTTGAGGCAAACCATGAGACAAGACTATTGAAACTGTACCCAGCTAACATTTTAGGAACGATCATATTTATGAGTCCGAAATGAGTTCGAAATGAGTCCAAACTGAGTCCGAATTGAGTTCAAAATGATTCCGAAATTTTCACAAAATACTTATACTCCAAAAAATGACTCTTAAACGAGTCCGAAATTTTTTAATAAGTTTAGACTCAAAAAAATGGGTTCGAAATGATTCCGAATTAACTGTCAAACATGACGCTCAGATATACAAATGTGTCCGAATTGACTCCGAAATTTTTTCAATACATGAGTTCGACATAAGTGGGAAATATGAGGCTTCGGAATTGTTCCAAAATATGTGAAAGAGGCTCAGAAATATGACTCCGAAATATGTCAAATATAAATGCTCACAAAAATTAATCCAAAATGAGTTCGAAATGAATTCAAAATGAGTCCAAAATTCGAACAATATATTATCTATACTCTAATATATGACTCCGAAATGAGTCCGAAATTCGTACAAAATATAAGACTAAAACAATGGGTTCGAAATGATTCCGAATTAACTGTCAAATCTGACGCTCAGATATACAAATGTGTCCGAATTGACTCCGAATTTTTTTTAATATATGAGTTCGATGTAAATGTGATATATGTATGAGGCTTTGAAATCGTTCCGAAATATGTGAAACATGCTCAGAAATATGACTCCGAAATATGTCGAATATAAATTCCCATGCAAATTATTCCAAAATGTGTTCGAAATTAATCCAAATCGAATACGAAATTTTCACAAAACATAAGTACTCAAAAATATAACTCCTAAACGACTCCGAAATTTTTAAATAAGTTTAGACTGAAAAAGATCAGTTCGAAATGACTCCGAATTAACTGTGAAATATGCCGCTCAGATATACAATTCGTCCGAATTGACTCCGAAATTTATTCAATTCGACATAAGTGGGAAATATGAGGCTTACAAATAATTCCAAAATATTCGAAAAACAAGAGCCTCGAAATGTGAGTCCAACATAACTCCGAAATATATCATAATAGTATAATGCTCCCGAAAATTAGTCGGAAATATGTGAAAATATAAGGTTCAGAAACAATGATTCCGAAATGACTCCGAATTGACTCCGAAATGTATATATGATACTCAGAAAACAAGCCCGAAATGAATTTTTAAAAAAGCTTCAAATATAAAGGATTAGCTTAATCTAAAATGGATTTGCGTGGTCAATTACAGTGCCCAAGAGCTAATTTAAAAAAATCGGAATTTTTTCTTTTATTCTAACGTGTAAGGGGCTCTTCTCTCCAGTTCTGTCAGAAATGAAAATCTTCATATAAAAAAACGCATCAGAAATGAATCCGAAATTTTCTGAAGTGTTTTTTTATATGAAGTTTTCTGATAGAACTGGAGATAGGTCCGTAAAATCGAAAAAGTACTCCGAGGCTATCACTTCCAGGTATGTTCCTTAATTATGATGCTAACATTTTCAAGTCACATTTTAAGGAATTTCCAACTGGCACACTTCACCTTAATACAAAAAGTCAAATACTGGTTAATCCGTTATTGCAATCCTTAGTGGACAAATTTTTCTTTCCCACAAAAATTGTGCAAAAATTTGTCATTCTTCATGTTCCAGCGTCGCGCGGCGTTTCTGAAGACATTGCAGAGTTGTGAGGAAAAGAGGAAAGTGTTTCCATTTTACCATAAACGGCCATCGGGAAAGGAGATAAGCAAACGCTGATACGACTTTTCAATGAATGAATATTGAATCGAACTGCTTCGCGATAATAAATTAGCGGCAATAAATAATTTATTAGGTCTGACAGTGCGTCAGTTAAGCATTTAAGCAATTAAAATTTCCATTCGCGAATACATACATAAATTATTGGTTGATTTCTATTTAAGAAGCTTTGAAATTAGTCTTTGATCTCATATACCGGATGCAGTAATTAGGTCTATTGCGGAGAGATCGTTATTTAATTAAGCTAACTATAGATCATTTCTGTATTCAAATGTACCCACACATATGAATAAATTTCTCTTAGTGTAAGAGTCTTAAAAGAAGAATATTCGACCACTCATATTCTACTCCCGGATCGCGATCGTTCGGTCTCAAATATACCAGTGGATCACCTTAAAGATGGCACGCAATTCCTGCATCTACACGTAGTACTGTCAATGTCGACTGGTCACGTTCCGATTAGTTCAGGTGTACTCCCTTTTCTTGATGGGAATAAACGACTTCGCTTCGCTTTACTTTGATTTTCCTAGAAGTACTCTTAAAAGAGCATTTAAGAGAGAGTAATTATTTTTCAGCAAACCATGAACAGCGTAGAAAAAATCAACTGCGTTGTAAATGGTTGCATATGTTCGCATATGTTGAATATTTTCAACGCTATTCGAAACCAGGCATAAAATTTTTATAAATTAAAATTAATTAAAAAAAACTTTGAAATTATTGAAAAATTGTTGCTTCTTTATTTTCAGTCCATTTGGTTTATATTGGAAATACGCTTAAAGTGTACCAGGAGCTGGGGCAAGATTGATCGAAGCGGCCGAAGCAATATGGCCGGCTAACGGAGCTTTGTGCACAGCGCCACGAGTCTTGGCAATGTACTGGCCCTCGAGAGCTGGAACGATATGAGCATGATGCGCGACAGGTGCTGCAATAACATGAGAGCCAAGCACAGATCCATGGACGCCATGATCAAGAGCTCCAACCAAATGAGGATTCAATGCTGAGGCATGTACGGCATGAGAGATCAGATTAGGATTCAATGCTGAGGCATGTACGGCATGAGAGATCAGATGAGGATTCAATGCTGAGGCATGTACGGCATGAGAGATCAGTTGAGGATTCAATGCTGAGGCATGAACGGCATGAGAGATCAGATGAGGATTCAATGCTGAGGCATGTACGGCTACAGATCCATGTGCAGAATGGTGGACGAGAGGACCGGATACGACATGAACGGGAGCTGCCAGCGCTAGATCGTGATGATCTAAAGGATACAACGACGATTGGACACCCATGGCAAGGGCCAAAGTAAAGGCAGATACAATCGCGAACTAAAATAAAGTGGAAGAAATTAAATATATAAAGAAAATAAATGAAGAAAGTGGACTCGAAATCCTTTTTACCTTCATTTCAAAATGGTTTCTAAGAATTCTTCGTGCTAAGATCTTAAGAGCTTGATGGCTGTTAATGGTCTGATGTCTGTAAGAAAATCGTGATCGATTTTATATTAAACTCGAGAAACGCGAAAAGAACTGGCCGGCCAGCTAAAGCGAAAACCGGCGGCCACAATATCACCATTAATTGATTGTGATCACTCAAACACAATGGCCACGACCGATGCGGACTGCAATTGAAGTGCATTTTTCTTAATTATATGCAAGAAAGAAGTTTGCGTCAGCATTTTATTAAGCCATAATTTGTCTCGATTGCATAAAATTTGTTCGTCGTTGTCGCTGTCGAAGGGAAAATATGTTTTCTGTCACCTGTAACCAAGTCCAGCTGGAGTGGAGTGGAGTGGAGTGAAGTGGAGTGAAGTGTCGAGTTACCCACGTTGAAACAATTTCATTTTTAAGAGGGTGTGACTCAGGGTCATTTATGAAAGAAAGTTTGCGTGTCATAATCGCAGTCTTTTGAGAGAGTGGATAAAATTTTCTTCTAGCAAACTGTTTCTTTTTTTTCGATTCTAAAATTTTCTGGAGAATTTTTCTCTTCGGATTTGAAAATAATTCTTCCCTTCTAACCACACTGGGAATGTAATATAAAGGGAACAAGAATTTTGAACAGTTTTAGGCAAAGGCCGTCACAGTTTTCCCATTTTAACAGGCGTTCAAAGAAACCCCATTTTCCGCGGAGAAAAATTAAAAAAGAAAAAAAAAAATCCCAGAGAATATTCATTTAGGGCAATAGGGCTGATATATTTTCTTCTTGAAGAAATTGCGAGATTTTTCGAATAAAAAGTTCTTGCAAAATATATGGTCCTTAAGAATTACTGCGCAAATTTCATATATAAATCATAGCATATCCACAAAAAATGGATATACAATGTTATAACGCGTAGAAACTATCATTTTAAAGGATATACAATTATTTAGATCACAAATATCTCGTAAACTATAAGGTATAGCAACCTGGAGGCTCGACAGATGGAAAGATCTTGAAAAAGTACACGCGTAAACGTGCTTATCTCAAATTTTTTTGATTTTGTGATATACGAGGAGATATCTCCGGGACGACGTTATGTCAGCGCGGCCCAGGGTAAGGATTTCAGTGGTCCTTCTGTGGTCTAGGTCTACCTATATCAACCTTGAAGTTAGGCAAGAATCTACCTATATCCACGCCTTGCGTGCTTGCCTGTAGAAATCAGATTTAATCTTAAATTTTACTGAGGACAAGAGGAACACCTAGTTCAGGCTCCGTTATAATGTTTTCTTGTTCTGTACCGGTTCTCGCAAGGTCGTACAGTCCCCTTTAATGTCCTTGTGTCCAGGTACCCACATCAGGGTCACCGAGGCGTGCTTTGCTATCTCCTGAAGAGAGGAACGTCACTGATGGATTGTCTTGGATGTGGCTACCACACTTGAGAGGTATCTTATGGCTGCCTGGCTGTCCGTGTAAATCAACAATTTTCTGGAAAAATTAGTTAGCCCAGTTATAATTGTTTCAATCTTGTTCGCTACCTTCTGCAAGGAAACAATGCAGTGTGTCCAGGACAATCAGAAAGCTGATGCTTTGCTATCTCCGAAGCTAAGGACCTATGTAAATTCTTATATGCTACACGACTGGAGTATTTAATGATTCGCGGATAAATCGGACATATTTTCGGGAGTTAATGTTACGCAGACAATTGGTTGTAATAGTTTTATTGCGCAATATCTGGAACAACTCGTGTCGGAATCGAACTTTTGATATCCTACTAAGCCATGTCTTTAGCAATGGGGTATTTAAATATTGACTAATGGCTCGATTTGGAAGTTAATTCTCACAAGTTGATATTTAAATACTTTTGCTGCATAACTGGATCCTGTCAATGTCAAATAGATCCTTTTATATCCTTCTCAATGTGTTTGAATGAAACTTTGGTATCAGGCCAAACTCAAGCATTATGAATTGACTATTTTGGTGGATTTTATTTAACCCTTTCTCTACATCTTTTTTGATTTTCAAACAAAATAATCATAACAAAATAATTTTCTTATAACCTCGGATCCTGTTATTCATAAACAGAAATAAATTTATATATCTTTTAATTTTTTTTTGTGGATTTTGGGCATGATAAAATATGTACTGAGAACAATCGTACAGCTCTACGGACCTTATTTTCAGAGTTACCATTCACTAAGACTCTTATTTGACTAGTTGTTTATAAATTGTGGAAGTTAAGTCACCCAAAATTAAGCATAGTTGCCAAATAGCACACTGAAATATAATCTCACTTCAAGCAGACTGTATGTAGCTACGTCCTACTTTCGACCTTTACTTTATAGGATCTCATATAATATAGCAATGACTCCATTTTCCTCGCTCCTAATGGGTTCGGACAATAGAAATAATTCCGGTTATCAATTAAGTCACAACAAACGATCAAAAAGTGCAAAAGTCAGAGAACTTAAAACGTTTATGTTGCCATATGGCATCAAATGCGCGAAAGGGTTAAGAGAAAAATGTTCTTGTCTGTGTTGAGATTTGGGAAATTTTGTCGCTGTAACCCATAGTTTCAGGGTAAGAATGAAAGATGGCTTTTTGTCACCCGCACCGGCAGCTCAACCAGAATTGTTTTCCTTTATATTTTCTTTATTCCAATGCGACAAATATTAAAATAACGTTAAAAAAAATTAATTAAAAAAATTAAAAAATAATATTAAAAAAATAATATTAAAAAAGTATAAAAAAAAATTTTTTAAATATAAAAAAATATTTAAAAAAAATTTATTAAAAATATTTAAAAATATTAAAAAATATAAAAAACATGAATTAAAAACACTGAACACTCCTTGAGCATTGCCTTTCAAATCGTTTGCCCTAAAAGTATACTAAATATTTTTATTTATCATAGCACATGGAAAAATGCAATTGGAATTTTTGCGATCTTTGTGAAGAAAATTGAAAATTTTGTGAAGTATGAAGAAGTTTTATGGCTGAAATTTAAAGAACAGACCTTTACCTTAAATTTATTTTGTAATCAGACGATGCAGATCGATAGATAGATAGATTTTTTTCTCTAACGAAAGTTGCAATCCCTTCAAATTTTTAGAGCTATTTTGTATCGCATACATATTATATCTATTTTGCCAGTTTCGTTACCCAGTTTGTTCAGTCCTTTTATTTTAAATTAAATGCCTTTTTAAAATATATTATTTAAATGCATTATCAAGCATTTCTTCCAAGCACCCATTAGGTACTAAATTAAATCCGAAGGGTCTGGCGGGTTAAGCAAAGGCATGCGGCATCATGAAAGGAATTTTTAAATTTTGTTGATTTTTCGGTAGGTGCCATCTAAAAACACTGTGGAGACTACTTTTTAGATTTTTATTATGAACGGTCCTTGAAATATCCTTGAAAATCCTTTTTTAATAAGCCTTTTTTCAAAATTTTATCTCTCAAATACTAATTAAGATAAGAAGATGAAACAAACGTTGGCCTATTGCTAATATAACAGGAAATCAAAAAAATTTTTTTAAATTTTTACACTGAGAAAAATTTTTAATAAGCCTTTTTTCAAAATTTTATATCTCTACAACCAATTGAGATAGAGAGACAGATTCTGTTAGATAATAAAACAAGGAAGCTAAAAAAATTTGTTTAATTTTTACACTGAGAAAAATTTTCCCACAAAACTAAAAAGACAATTTTAACAATTTTTTCAGTATATTCCCAGTTGGACGCCACTCTAAAAGTTTCTTTAAAATAACCTCTAAGTATTTGCTTTCTTTTAAAAAAAAGTTTCATTCAAATTAAATGGAGCAACAATGAGATATTCAAAAAATTACAAGTGCACATAGATGCTCTAGTACTAGTATCCAGTACAAATGTACGAAAATGATATAAAACACATTACTCATACGGCATGTTTTTAAAAATTTGTAAAACATTCAAAAGGTTTTACAAAAACTGAAAACTGAAAATGCTGAACATAACCCCAAAAATATCCATCGGATGGACTTCATCCGATTTTGTCACTCCGTTGTCGTGTGGTTGCTTTCGCAATGCTTAAAAAGTTCTAAGATGAATGAATATCTTAAATGTCCTATTTTATAAAACAAATGAGAATTATACCGAACGTAAAGAAATGTAATTAAACATATTTCCTTTAAAATCAACCAAAAATGTTGTTGACTCAACCATTTTTCTTTTGAAATTTTTGTTCTGCTCGAAAATCAAAAGGACTATGAATAAGAATGCGCCCTTTTAAGAAAATCATGGTTAAGTTCGCTCAGAGCAGTATTTTTAGAGTGTCTTAAGAAATTCTATATTGAAACATCCTCATAGGCAACCCCATTTTAAGCTCTGAGAGCAACACATAAGCCGAAGGATTGAACATTAACCTTCGGCTAACAAACTACCTCAGTTTGACTAAGTCATTATTAGTCCTTTAGTCCTTGCTCGTGCTCGAGTGATGCTTGCTTATTATAATAATATTTACATTTAATCTCCATATTATTAAGATGCGAATATTTAATATAAAGGTACATAAAATCCCATAAAGTTGAGCATTTCATAAGCCAAAAAAGAAAAATCCAAGATATCTTCTTCTAAATATTTTGGTATTCCCCTAACTTTTTATTCTTGTCATATCAGCCTGACCAAAAGTTCTGTGCCCATTTCCCCATAAGTAATATTAAAAAGGATAAATAATAAAATTTTTAAACTGTTAGAAATTTGGATTCTTTTTTTCTTTATTTGGTTTTCAGTCCACTTAATATTTCAAAGGAGGATGCATTATTATGAAAGCTTTTTTATATTGTCTTTTTTTTAAATGGTTCCAGGAGCTGGAGCCACATTAATAGCCGCAACAGAGGCAACATGGCCAGCCAAAGGAGCTGTATGCAAAGCTCCCGGAGTCTTTGCCACATATTGTCCTTCATGATGATGAGCATAACGACCGTGATGAGCATCGAGGACGAGTGCTGGTGCATGGAGAGCAGCATGATGGAACGTAATGGCCATCATCGTGACTATCGATCCAATCACCATGTAGTCCGTCATCGTGCCAATCGCCATGGACATCCCCGTGCCAAGCTCCTAAATGATCGCCGCCATCCCATTCGCCATGGTGACCGTGATCGATCCAGTCTCCATCATGCACATCGCCATGCCAATCACCAAGATGATCATCATGCCAGTCTCCAGCATGATCATTATGCCAATCGTAATAAGAATTCAAATGACCAGCGACCAAAGGAACTCCCAAATGATGATGGGCTACCGGAATAACTCCAGCTTGAACGCCCAAGGCCAAAGCCAATGTGAGAACAACAACAATTTGGATATCCTGTAAAGTAATTCGAAAGCTTTTAAAGGCAGTCCTTCGAGTTTATCTTTTTTTTGCTTCTTACCCGCATTTTGCAAGTGATTCAGTCAAAGTAATTTCAAAATCTAATATTAGAAAATCGTTGCCGGCGATTTTTATACGATTTTCAGTGCGATCGCACACAATACGAGCGACGCGTCGTTAGAACAAAAATTGTTCTTTTGTTTCGACTCGACAAATTGCGGTCGTCGCAGTGGAAAAAAAAAACTTAATTGAAACGATAATCAAGGCTGCTCTCACAAATAGCAATGCAGAAATAATCGATACGAATTGTTTATGTTAATCGCGTTCTTTTCATAAAGCCTCTGCGACTGCTTCAAGATCGGAACAGATCATTGTGTGCGTGTGTGTTTGGGTCGAAAGCAATCATGGGAAAATTATACACTTTTGTTTTAAATACAAAGAATACGCGAAGAATACGCCAACTTCTTAAAGAGCCATTTCGATTTCTCGTCGTTGGGCGACCAGGAACTCTTTAAGAATGCGTATACCGTATACGAAAACAAGAAAGGATATCCGTGAAAGGAAATTAAAAATTGAGATGAGTGTGCCCCACGACTAAAAATCTTAGAATAACTAGGAACTGAATATATTGAAAACACTGAGAGAGGGAGAGAGAGAGAGAAAGAGGGAAAGAAAGAGAGAGAGAGCAAGAGAGAGAGTAAAAGAGAGGGAGTTAACGAGAGATAAAAAGAGAGAAACAGAGAAAAAGAGTAAAGAAACGAGAGATAGAAAGAGGAGAGTGAGAGAGAAATAAAAAGAGAAAAAGAGAGAGAGATAAAAAAGAGAAAAAAAGAGAGAGATAAAAAAGAGAAAATCTCTCTCTCTCTGTCTCTCTCTGTCTCTCTCTGTCTCTCTCTGTCTGTCTCTCTTTCTCTCTATCTATCTCTCTCTGTCTCTCTCTCTCTGTCTTTGTCTCTCTCTGTCTGTCTCTCACTCTCTCTGTCTGTCTCTCTCTCTCTCTCTCTCTCTCTCGTCTCTCTCTCTCGTCTGTCTCTCTCTCTCTCTCTCTCTCTCTCTGTCTATCTCTCTCTCTGTCTATCTCTCTCTCTCTGTCTTTCTCTCACTCTTCTCTCTTTCTCTCTCTCTCTCTCTCTTTCTCTCTCTCTCTCTCTCTCTCTTCTCTCGCTGTCTTTCTGTCTTAATGATATACACACATGTGTCTTTATATTATAAAAAATAATGAAACTATTTTCCACAGGATCAAATCGGTTCGTGTATCAGAAAGCTGTTTCTAGTGTGATCGATCCTTCAATAAGGACTACCAGTCCAGGAATTGGCCTCGAGGCTTCAACAGGTCCTTTTCTGTTGACTTATGAGATCAAATGCACCCGATGTCTATACTGCAGTAAGTCAGGAGAATATGCAGACAACATCCCACTTACAACTCTATACATCTTTAATTTTGCGTACAACATGTTTGTCTCGAACTCATACGCCAGCGATCGTTTTAAAGAATTTTAGACATATCAATACTGGAGTGCAGACAAAAACTATGAATCTATTGCATATCTCTGATGGGTCTTTCATACATATATACGCTGCTGTTTTAATCCAAGCATTTGGACCTAAAATGCTTCGTATTTCAAAAAGAAAAAAATTCTGGCATTCCAAAACTTATTCCGCTCAGTAAAAAGTTTTTTTTTTACTAAAAACCAAGTAAAGTTTTTATACCCGATACATATATAATTTATAAGTATATTTTTTGGACTATTTTAAATAAGTCCGAAGACCACGCCCATTAAGAAAAATCATTCAGGAGATTTTCTTGAGCATTTATGAACCTATAAGTCGTCTTTTGGTCGATTTCCAAATAATAATAGTTCGCTTATGTAAGAGGAACTTTTATAAGGCCGTCCTTCTACCACGCTTGAAAATTCGAGCATCCCCAGCCGGAAATGTCCCGATGAAACAATCAATGATTTCAGCATGACATAGAGCCGCGACTCCTCCTGATTATACACCAACTTTCTCATGAAATTGACACACAAGCGACATTGGCTGCCATAAGAGCATATGTCACGAGTTGGTTGATCGAAAGTAGAGTGGATCTTCTCCGTCGTATCGATACCTCTATCGATGACAGTGCCATTGGATTTGCGATGAATAACATTTCCTCTCGATGACATTGCCATTGCAATTGCGATAAAAAGCTCCTTCTCTCGATGACAATTGCATTGCAATTGAGAAGTACTCAAATTTTCCCCTTGATATCCTTGGTGAAAAAATTAATGAATTGGTCCTTTATGAGAAAATTTCCGGCTGGGTCACTTTTGATTTTTATAACAGACTCAAGTACTGAAAGTACCCCTAAAAATAGTCAATACGAATACTAAATATCGTCAGAATGGCTCAACTCCTTCCAGAAGAAATGTATGGTGCTTCCGACTAGGTGGATTCGACTCCCCGCTTATGTGTCTTCAAGTCGGAGAGATTGGCTAAAGCATAGCAAAAAAAAAATAAAAAATAAACTTCTCACTTTTTCACGAACAAATTTAATCGTTAGGGTTTAAATATTTATTTTTTTTTTCGCACTACGAAGTTGAACATCCAAAAAATTCCAAAAAACATGAGACCACATTCATTGAATTTCTTACATTTCTACTTTTAATGAACATTCCTTGAGCATTTTTTTGAGAATTCGCAAGAAATTCTCATAGATTCTATTCAAACTTTCTCAAATGGCACGGCAATTATTTTCGTTAGCATGGCATTTCAGTGAGTTTCTTTTATTGTGGCCATCCCATTTCTATTGGGGATTATCTTTATGCCTTTTCGATGGAGTGCAACTGCTATCGCCAAATCTCCTTTTTCGGTTTGGCTCAACACGTCGACTGCCGCCGCTAATAACGTTCGTTGTCAATGGCTCAATTGAACTTCTTATCGGGCCTAAGCTCTCCAAACAAGGTGTATAGACGCAACAGTGTTCGCCATTCGTGGTCTCCTCCATACATGCTTCGTTATGGCTAACGTAAAAAACATTGCCATCGAAATCGACAGCATAATTAGAGCAATGATGGCAATTCGATGTAAATGTCTTTGGTTGATAGTTCAGGGTGGCATGCGCCGCCAAGGAGAGTGGCGTCGGGTAATATTCCGGTACTGGTCTCATATCCCTCGGGCTGACATTCGGGTTTGCGTCCTCAGCATCGTAGACACCAGCACCGATATATTCGCATATCGATAGACGCGAAGACCCCGTTCCATCTGAATTGAAAAGTTCCAAATTGTCGCCAACACTTTGTGGGCCATGAGTTGAATTTGAATTTGAATTTGCTAAATTGGTGGTTGAATTCGATGAACTGTTCGGACCGTTACCCATTGCGTTGTTCATGGCTTGGTTCATAGGACCGGGCCTTCAATATTTATACTAAATATATATGTATAAATATATGTGTGTGTATGTTGCGGTTCTTTGAAATACGATTTCAATATACAAAAAAAAAATAGGAAAAATGTTCAAAAAATAAAATTAAATTTTCCCCCTTCAAATGTAAATGGAGAAAAACTGGCGCCGAGATATGGAAAATGCTTTGACACATAATTCACAGAGATTGCATACAACCAGACAGAATCACCTCTTTCTGAAAGAGTGAATGTGAAGGGGGATTTCCAAAGAAAGGACAAGGATATATCGCCTCAAACAGCGTCCATAACATCCTCAATAGGATCGCAATGGGAGGCGAAAATTCGACTAAGAGATAAACTGAATACAAGGGTGCTTTATCTAACCCCGTATTTTTTCGATTGTTATTTTTCCCAATGAAATAAAAGGTCCATTTTGGGGTATGTTCGCGAAGTGAGAATCTTTTTTAAATTTTCAATAAATGCAAATGTATGTAACCAGTTACAATCGACTGTGTTTTTAATTATAATTGCTTTCATATGTCTAAATGCGTTGAATATTTGCAGGTATTGTTTAGTATTTTTAAGGATCTCAATAGTCTGTAAGAATTGTGAATTCATAGACTGAAATAAAAAAATAATAAAAAATATTCCTGCGTTATTGAAAACCAGGCATAAACAATGAGCAGTCATCAGTCCGCTAAACACTTCATTTTGTTCCTATAGCTTCCATAACACAGTGCGACACGATTTTGAAAACAAAAATTTGATGACTGTTTTTGAAAGTGCTCGGTGAGTATAACGACGCCTCATACTCAGTTTTGTCAAGTCACCTCTACTTTTTTTTAAAAAAGACTTCAATATGTGGGGCCGAGAATTAAATTACTCATTTACTTATGGCTATATCTCGTAATCCGCTCAATATTTTAATTTCGTTTCTATCAAAATTTATCGCTCTAAAATCATTTTAAATAGTCTTAGTACAAACCGACCCGGAAAAACTCTATCTAGTAGGTGAAAATTGCAAAAATTCTTAAATTTGACTAGTTTTTTATTTATCATTCTTTATGTTATATGGCCTATAGCTCCCAAGGCAAAAAATATTTTTTCAAAATTTTTTGATGCAAATATAGAAAAACTATAACTAAACAACTTCTTCAAATACACGAAATACATCCGAGCACTACTTGATACCGCTTTGCCGCTTCAAAGTTGAACAATTTTTACCAAAAATCGGAAGAAAAAACGAAAAATCATCCTTTAGGTATGCACGAAATTTTTCAACCCAACGCAAATGGTTCCGAACCATGAAAAGAATTTCTAATCAGTGTTGCACTATTTTCTTTTCTGGATAATCTGGCAAGGCAAAAAGGAATTTAGGGAGTTTTTCCTTGGCAGATAATCCAGAATAAAACAGTGCAACACTGATTAGAAATTATATTTGGCCTATAATTCTACCAATCGCTAAACAAAAATATTCTTTTGAAAATAAAATCAATAAAATCAATGAGAAATATTTTACTTTTAAAAGTCGATGCAATTTTGCTTTGTCTTTATTTAAAAAAAAAAAAAAAGAAAAGAAATTATTTACAAAAACCGAAGGACTGACTATGAAAATGAGGGTGAAAAACGAAGATGAGTGGTGGTTCAAATGAGATTGATCCTTTAAGTCGGCATGATTGGCAGTTTCTACTTTGTGATCCTCAGTCAAAATGATTCAGTGTTGGTGAGTGATTCGCTTCGTCTGTGTAGATGATGGTTTAGATGGTTCCAGGTGCCGGGGCAACATTGATGGCAGCAGCTGATGCAATATGGCCAGCCAATGGAGCTTCATGGACGGCGCCACGGGTCTTCGCGACATAGCGACCCTCATGGGCGAGGCCGAGATGACCGAGATGACCGAGATGACCAAGATGGCCAAGATGACCGAGATGGCCAAGATCGCCGAGATGATGGGCATGAGCGACAGCAGCTACAGGTGCATGCAAATGTGCATGTGGTGCATCGACGACAAGCGCTGGATGAGCGTGAGCATCGACGACGAGACCGTGGCCATACAAAGCGGGCGATTCGTGAATGGCAACCGCCGCTGGACCATGCGCAGCCAAGATCGGAACTGGAACATGAACCGGAGACGATACAGCCGTGTACGACAAACCATGACCGGCAACTTCAGTCAGATGAGAGTGAGCCCATGGAATGTATGACGATTGGACACCCATGGCAAGGGCCAATGTGAAGACGGCGGTGGCAATAGCGAACTATCCAAAATCAATAAGAATATCAATTAAATAAATGTGTCCCAAAGTGTCCTCTGATGCACTTTACCTTCATTTTTTTTTTGGTTTTTTTTTAGATTGATTTGTTGGTAAGATCACAAAGAACTAAACTGCTTAATGAAAGCCTGAGACTGTTCTGATGATGGAGCTGGAATCGTACGGCTTTTTATACCAGATTTCCGAAAGTCAAGTGCATTAGAGAAAATAATACTTGCTTGCACACGTCCAGCTTAGAAAGTGAGAGTTTCAACTATTGCAATAAAAAAAAAAAAATTAATAAAAAAAAAGTTGCAATGCAACAAAGAACAAAGCTCCGGCATCGATCGATTGTTTACCAACGCGCATGCGTTCCGCGATCTAAGCACTTACGCCAACGCCTCGCGGTAACTATGTACGTACGTATAACAACAACAACTACAATTTAACTTAATTAAAGCGAAATGCTGCAATTGAAAAGAGCCGTAACTCTTGCCTAACTTGGAATTTGAAATTCGCTCTTGACATGCGCGCCTGAATTACTTTGGCGTTTTTTGTTGTTGTTGTTGTGCTCTTATCGTTCGATCGTAAGTTTTCCTGTCATAAGCTCTGACATTGCGATACGGAACGATGTGTGACTAAGTTCTCGAACGACATTCGTTGACCAAGAAACGAATTTGCAATCTTTTGGATTGTTTTTCTTTTTTTTTTCCTTCTATTTTTTTTTGTGATAGTAATGTTAAGTGGGGCCCAGCAGCAACCCGAACGCCCATGGAAGCAACAAGCAATGTTGACCCAACCCAACCCATATAGATACATATATATATGCTCATTGGCAAGACAGAATGCTAAGCGTTCATTATAACTCGCAGCAGTTCCGGTAATTGTGGTGCAAATCGATTTAGTAACTATGAAAACAGCCAATTTGTGCAGTTGTGTCCGGCACAGAGTGCGAAAGTGCGATTGTGTTTTGACTCTGCAGCAAATATTTATCGAAGTAATTACAATCGAGAATTATTTCGTTCAGATTCTTAATTTTTCAAGTTCATCAATAACTGGTTATGGGCGAGAGGAAAAAATTCAAACATATTTGAGATAAATGAAAACTGGAATACCTTTGAAAAGCCGTAATTAAGGCTTAACACTGTGCTTGACTGTGCTTGACTGTGGTCTATTAACGTGATTGGCTGTACGGTATACGTGCCTTAAGAACTGAAAGATCGACTCTCTATGGAGTCTAAGCAATTTTAGAATTACTGAAGATAGACGAAGTCTTTTTTTTTCTGAAGCGGGAACAGGCTTTATGTTCTACGTGTTGTTCATAGTGCAGCAGTGAAGAGGGAAAGCTAACGACACAGAAAGATATAAGGGAAGAGAGGGAGAGAGATATAAGAAAGAAATATAGAGAGGATAAGATAGAGAGAGAAAGAAAACGAGAACAAGAGAGAGGAAAAGTAAGAGAAAGAGTAAGAAAGAGAGAGAGATAGAGTAAAGAGAGAGAGAATAGAGAAGAGAGAAGGAAAGAGATAGAGAGAGAGAATGAGAAGAGTAAGAGAAAGAAAAGAGAGAAAGAGAGAAGAGACAGAGAGAGGAGAGAGAAAGAGAGAGAGAAAAAGGAAAGAGAGAAGAGAAAGAGAGAGAGAGAGAGAGAAAGAGAGAGAGAGAAAGAGAGAGAGAGAGAAGAGAGAGAGAAGAGAGGAGAAGAGAGAGAGAGAGAAAGAGAGAAGAAGAGAGAGAGAGAAGAGAGAGAGAGAGAAGAGAGAGAGAGAGAGAGAAGAGAGAGAGAGAGAGAAGAGAGAGAAGAGAGAGAGAGAGAGAGAGAGAGAGAAGAGAGAGAAAAGAAAGAGAGAAAGGAGAGAAAGAGAGAAAGAGAGAAGAGAGAGAAGGAGAAAGAGAGAGAGAAAGAAGGAGAGAAAGAGAGAGAAGAGAGAAAGAAAAAGAAGAGAGAAAGAGAGAAAGAGAGAGAGAAGTAGAGAAAGAAGGAGAGAAAGGAGAGAGAAAGGAGAGAGAAAGGAGAGAGAAAAAGGAGAGAGAAAGAAGGATAAAGAAGGATAGAACGGAGAAAGAAGAAGAGGAAAGAGGACAAAGATAGAATAGAAGAGAAAGGGAGAAAAGATAGAGAGGAGAGAAGAAAGGAGAGAAAAAGAATAAGAAGAGAAAGAAGAGAAAAGGGGAGACAAAGATAGAGGAAAGAAGAGGAAAGAGGACAAAGTATATATAAGGAGTAGGAAACAAAACGAGGGAGAATGAGTAAGAGAGAAATAAAGAGAAAATCAGAATAAAAAATATGGAGAAATAAAGATAGAAACGGAGACAAATAACGAAAAAGTAGAGAAAGAGAGAATTAGACAAAGAGATGCCATCCTATGATTCATAAGGTAATAACAGACAACAATTTTAAGTACATGAATCGGACCCGTCTTATTTTGAAGCACTATAGAACAGGATACATCCAACAAATATAGAATGATTAAAATATTTGTTGAATAAATGCGCATTTAGTTTCAAGCCCAAAACTTTTTTAAAATCTGCTTGCACGAATGCTTTTCCATTGTTTTTCATCATCTTTATCAGTGGGAGAAAAGCACACCATCAATCATCTATTGAGGATTTCCTTTGGGCCTTTTCGATTGTGGAGAACTGGTTTTGGCAAAGCTCCTTTTCCGACACTGCCGAACATTGCCTACAATGCTGTTTAATGTTATTGGCTCAGTGAGACATCTTCTGTTACCTAAGCTCTCCAAGCAAGGTGTATAGACGCAACACTGAACCCCATTGCCGGTTTCCTCCATATGGCTCACATAATATACAGTTCCATCGAAATCAACAGCGAAATTCGAACAATGATGGCAATTCGATGTAAATATCTTTGGGTGATAATACAGGGTGGCATATGCCGCCAATGAGAGTGGCGCTGGGTAATATTCCGGTACTGGTTTCATACCCCTCGGGCTGGCATTCGGGTTTGCGTCCTCAGCATCGTAGACACCAGCACCGATATATTCGCATATCGATAGACGCGACGACTCCGTTCCATCTGAATTGAAAAGTTCCAAATTGTCGCCAACACTTTGTGGGCCATGAGTTGAATTTGAATTTGAATTTGCTGAATTGGTGGTTGAATTCGATGAACTGTTCGGACCGTTACCCATTGCGTTGTTCATGGCTTCCTTAGGACCGGGCCTTCAATATTTATACCAAATATATATGTATAAATATATGTGTGTGTATGTTGCGGTTCTTTTAAATACGAGTTCAATATACAAAAAAAAAAAATAGGAAAAATGTTCAAAAAATAAAATTAAATTTTCCCCCTTCAAATGTAAATGGAGAAAAACTGGCGCCGAGATATGGAAAATGCTTTGACACATAATTCAAAGGGATTGCATACAACCAGACAGAATCATCTCTTTATGAAAGAGTGAATGTGAAGGGGGATTTCCAAAGAAAGGACAAGGATATATGGCCTCAAACAGTGTCCATAACATCCTCAATAGCATCGCAATGGGAGGCGAAAGTTCGACCAAGAGATAAACTGAATAACAAGGGTGCTTTATCGAACCCCGATTTTCTGGAAAGCGACAAAGAAACCAAATGTTCGACTATAGGAATAACACGATCGGAGGAATTCTTTATTAAATAAAGGATTGTCGTAGTTCTCACGTTCTATCCTCAATCCCAACGAATAAGAATCTGAGCCATTTTAATAGCAGTCACTCTTGATATTTACAACATCATCGATGGTCTTCTCAGGATATTAACAGCTTTTAATATTATTCATATAAAATGAATCGAATTGCCTTAATATACTAATTAAATGAAATTAATTATGAAAATGCCTATTAATAAAAACCATAATTAATCAGATTTATTGTGACAACTTATTGAGGCATAAATGAAAAGAGGTCCGATTATAAATCTTGGATGTAAAATGAATTCATAAATGCTAAAAATGTTAATGCTTAAGCTCTCAATAATTGCGTGATCTTATAGCAAGGGATCCAGTATGTCATACATACATACAGACACACTATTTATCTACGTGTAAACGATGTGTTGAACGATTTTTTGTGAATAGAAATCGCTCTCAGTGCCAACACCTGCGGTATTCGAATTCGCTTTGAACAAGAGTAATTATGAATTATTTTATTATTAAATTACTAACTTCAATTAAATTCATTAATTGATTTTTTTTTTTTAGTGAAAACTTCTATTGAGAGATTTCAATGAGACCATGCGTACATATGTATATCGCTTTCAAAGGTATTTAAGCCCCGAAAAAATATCACTCCGATAATTATTTGCGATGTCAGGTTTTCGAAAAATCAAGTCACTCGTACGATTTGCCTGCCAAATTTGATCTTTTTTTCCATTTTGTCGAAGCAATCTTGATTGCGAGATCGACTTTGTCACTGCGCGCATGCGCCTGCGCCATCGCCATCGCCCGCGTCGCTCATTGCGCTTAGTCTAATTTGAAAATGCGAATGGAGCAGGCAATGCACTGCCCAGCATGTGGGCATTTGGTATTATTAAGCGTGATCAAGAAACTATCTCAATGGAGACTTGTGCTTTGTTGCAATTGCCTTCGTTGTTATGAGAATTTATCAGTTGAATTTCTCGTGCACGCGGATTAGATTTTGTGCCTTAAAGTAGCAACCCAGAAGTGATTTTCGTGGCACTAAATGTTTGTTGGACTTTACATAATTGAAATGTAATTTCGTTTGAATGATCGAATTACTTTGCTTATTTATTGAATTGCGTGCTTTAATTGCTTTCGGCTATTGAAAGATTTCTGTCATTACCTGACTGCCAGCGTACATACTAAATACCATACATAGGTACTTTTCGTAGCGGTTTTAAAAAAAAATATATAATTGAATTCTAAAATATTTTTCAATATTTTAAGTATTTTTTTGTGGGTTTTGGCATCGATTAATTTAAAAAATAATTTTTTAAATATTTCCTATTCAAATGAATGAAATATGAAGGATTGACAGTTAATTACGACTTCATGGCAATCGACCTATAGTTGAGGGATAAGTGACTGGTCAGTGACTACTGAAAATACCTAAATACAGCTGGGAAAAAGTAGAAAAAGAGCTATAATTCAGCAAAACTAATTGAAAGTAAGTACAAATTCGAAAATAGGCTTGGCTACCCGCTAATAGGTGCCAACTGATGTCGAAATGCATAAATTCTACTATTTTGATTAAAATTTTGTATGGACCTGAGCCTTAGGGTACAATAACGTACGGACTTATTCGTAAGGGTAATAAATATGCACTAATAATGGTCGAAAATATATCAATTCTTACTATTTTAGGGATTAGAAGCATTTTTTGACCAAAAATATGGCAAAAAATAGTCCGCATGACTTCGAAATTGTCGAAATGTGAAATGATTGGGATGAATTAAACGATTTGGCAATCAATATAATGAGGGAATAATTAGCATTCGTACTCATTAAATTGCTAGGGAGTGAGAAGAGCATTTCACCAAAATAGTCGAATAAACAGTTCACCCAGGACTTGAAATGTACCAAATTTTGAAATGAATGGGTTAATGAAAATTAAAGAATATTAAGCAAATTCAAAAAGAGAGGATACATTAAAATATGATAATAATGCAAAAATTACATCGTTCATACTTATTGCTTACGAAATCGGAAAATTGACTTATATCTTATAAAATTACTTAATAAATTTATTTTAAAAATGCAAAAAATTGAATAGTTAAAAAAATTATAAAAAAAAAAATCAAAAAAAAAATGCAAAAATTCAAAATATTCAAAAAAATATTTAAAAAATATTTAAAAATATTGAAAAAAAAAATGCAAAAAATTCAAAAATTCAAACAAATTTTAAAAAAAAATGCAAAAAATTCAAAATATTCAAACAAATTTTTAAAAAAATGCAAAAAATTCAAAATATTCAAAAAAAATTTTTTTTAAAATGCAAAATATTGAAAATATTCAAATAAATTCAAAAAAAAAAAAAATTCAAAAAATTCAAAAATATTAAAAAAATAATTCAAAAAATTCAAAAAAAAAAAAATTCAAAAATATTCAAAAAATTCAAACAAAAAATTCAAAATAGTCAAAAAAATTCAAACAAAAATGCAAAAAATTCAAAAAAAAAATTCAAAAAATTCACAGCCAAAAATTCCAAATTAGTTCGATTAGTATGTCTATTAAAAATTTTAATTGTCAAATTAACAAAAAAAAAGCCTACTTCAGTGAATAAAATATTCAAAAAGCACAGTTAAATGCAAAAAAAAATTCAAAAAAAATTCAAAAAAAATTCAAAATATTCAAAATCTGAGCTCTAGTTATAAGTACCTATGTCTTATGAAAAATAATATAAAATGTGGAAAGTCTTTTGCGATTCATAAACCCTAAAATCATATGCCAGCTTAGATTTACGGTGAAAGGGTTCCTTGTGCTTCTTCATTTTTCAAGGGCTATCCTCAGTGATGAGAAAAAATAATTTTTTAATTAAATAAAAAATTCTTCTCATAGACAAAATAGATACAGAAGAAGAATTTTCGATCCCGACATGCGAAAAATATCGCGGCAAGATGGTCAAATCGGACCACTGAGTAGAATTTCCTTATTTTCGGCTTTTGGGTTGAATAGAAAATGTAAGTAGCCGTAAAAGTCGAGCGGTATTAATAGTCCAAATTAAGACAAAAGTTGGTCCATTTGCCTTAAAACCTTTACCTAATTTTAAAACCAAAGTAAATTCCCTGTAATATGCTTTCGAGACGTCCAACGAAATCTCGAGATTTCAGACAATTTTAGAACAAATTTTACATTTGAAATTCAGGCGATTTCCCGAGATTTCGTATGTACGTTGGAAAGCATTTATTATATGTAGAGCTCGGATTTTGAATATTTTGAATTTTTTTGGATTTTTTTTTTGCATTTAACTGCGCTTTTTGAATATTTTATTCGCTTTGTTTTTTGTTAATTTGACAATTCAAATTTTTAAAAAGCATACTAAATCGAACTAATTTGGAATTTTTTGACTGTGAAATTTTTGAATATTTTGAATTTTTGTTTTGCTTTTATTTTTTTGATATTTATTTTTTGAATATTTTTTTAATTTTTTGATTTTTATTTACAAATATTGTTGATCTTTAAAATAAATTTTTAATTCTCATTATTTGAAAAAATTTGATTTATGAAATATTTGCTGAATATTTTTTGAATACTTTTTGACATATTTTTTGAGGATATTTTGATATTTCAACTGTCAATTGCTCATTTCAAAAAATCAACAAATTTGACATTTAAATTAGCGATTTAATGTTTGTTTGAAATCGAGATTTTTTAAATATCTGAAACATTCAAGATTTCAAGAGGATTTTTTAAATTAATCTTTCGACTAACATATTCTTAAAGTCGATTTACTGCAATCCTTCAAAAGTAAATTCAGGCAATTTGACTTGAAAAACATTGAGTCAGGACTTTCAATTTTGTTCTGAAATGAACTTCCGAATTTTCTTGTAAATACGATTGGAAAGTCTATACAAGGGTATATTAAAGGGACTTTTTTTAAATTTAATTTCGACTTAAAATATTCTTAAAAGTCCGATTTACTTGGAAGTCCTTGCAAAGGTAGAATTCAGGCAATTTCGACCTCTAAAAACATTCTTTGAAGTCAGGACTTTTTTTTTCACAACATGAAATATTAGCGATAAATTTTTTTATTAGAATGAAAGGAAAGGATCACTAGCCTAACTACCAGCCTTCGGCTCTCAGGCGATTTTTAGGTTGAAAAAATTGGTTAAAAACAAGAAGACCTTGATCAAAATAGATCGAGTGGACTTAATGCTGGCTCAAATGTCCCTATTTGGCTTGTTGGGCGGCAGAGAGTATGAGCGAGAGAGAGAGAGAGAGAGAGACGAGCGAGCAAGCTAGCGAGAAATAAGAAAACAAGAGATTTGTATATAAATAAATTCATAGCATGACATTTATTTATATCGCATTTGTTCAATCTTTGAATTGTTGCAAAACACTAGATTTAAAAATTATGTACAATTAGTTTTGATGAATTACACAACAAAAAATATTTTTAGAGCGTTATGAGGAGTTATACACACAGTAAAAAGAGGGATTTTTTTTTTTTAAATATTATTTTTTGTGTATTTTTTTTTCTCAGTTGTTGCATATATATGTATTTTGAGATACAATAGAGGAAGGAGAAAATAGGAAAACAGGAAGTTCTCATCCGAAGGGACATTTCGAGTGTTGAGTGTGAAATGAAGGAAATTCGCTGTTCTGCAATTGTTGTTGGACTTCAGATGTGTGTGTGTGTGTGCAGCGACAGGCAGAGGTTTGACTTAAAAAACAAAAACAAAAATAGATGAACACTTAAACGCTAAGAAAGTTGATGGTGATGAAATCGACGAACAACATTGGTGGGCGCAATAGTGTATGAAGACGTTGAAGGATCAGCTATCATATTGTTGCATGCGTCAACATTGTTTCTCTGGTGCGGATTGGTATTGCGGGTGTATGCAGCGTTAACATTTGGCATCATATGTGGTTGCAGGCGATTTGTCGTCATATATGTATAAGAAATGAGAGATAGTTTTTTGTTCTCTTATTTTGTTTAATGTGTTCCTGGTGCTGGGGCAACATTTAGGGAAGTGGCCGAATTGATGTGACCAGCCAATGGAGCGGTGTGAACGGCACCAAGAGTCTTAGCAACATAGACACCCTCGTGTCCATGACCGAGTCCGTGTCCGAGTCCGAGACCGAGTCCGTGTCCGAGGCCAAGACCCAATGGAGCGGCGAGTCCACCATGTGGTCCTTGGCTAAGTGAAATTCCAGGAATTCCCCATCCACCATGTCCCCATCCACCGTGGATACCATCATGGACGGCAACAGCTGCTGGACCATAATGACCGCCATCCCAGCCGCCTAAATATCCGCCGTAGTTCGCGCCCGGATGGGCAACCGATGACACGTACGACACAGCTGGTGCGTAGTGACCTGCATACGGGATCAGAGATGATTGTACACCAACGGCAAGAGCCAACATGACTACGGCAACAACGAACTGCGGAGAGAAATAGAATTCATTTTTTTTTTCAAACCATTTTATTTTTTTTAATTTTTTCCAATTTATTCACTGCACTGAAAAGATATCCTTCTTGCTAATTACCTTCATGTTGAGCTTTTTTGTTTGAATGGATTTCACTAGAAGGATAGAAGAAAAAAAACGGACTAATTCGCGTCTTTAGAAGTGTTCAGCGAACGCTTTTTGATTGAATTCTGAATTGGACAACGAAATTACTCCAACTTTTATAGTAAAAAAGTCGAGCGGCTTTCAATGTTTCGATTTAATTTTTGTGGCACAATCATACGCCGAATGCAACATATAACAACAGCGCCAAACAACGGCAACAAACAACAACAACTACAATTGTAGCCATACTGGCAGTGGTAATAACAACAAAACTCCAGCTAGCCTAACACTATATTAAAAGCTAGAGCAAAATGCAAAAAATCGAAAATCGAAAAACAAAAAAAAAAAAACACTTGGAAATAAACTTGTCTTTAGACTCGGGCACTGATACCAGATACGAATGAGCGAACTAGAGAAAAAAACAAAAACAATAAATAAAAAAAAAATTGTTCCTAAACACACTTAAATCGAATGCACTTAAGCATGTAGAATTAGACTACTTTGAGTGCGATAGCTTTACTCTCAGTCCCAGTCGATGTGCTCGAAGTTCGTTGTCGTTGTCGTTTTCGTTTTCGTTGTCGCTGCGACTTGGAGTTCGACTGCAACTTCGATTCCGCTAACCTTTCACCATTGCAACCTCACACAGTTGGCCATTTAACCGAATTCTGTCGCGTCGTTTTTGGCACGTACTCCATTCAGTCACTCAAGGCGTAAAGTAACCAGAATCGTATTTGGGATCATACAACCGATTGTGCCGATGGCCGCATGCATGCATGTGTGCGTGTAGGTGTGTTTTAGCCAACAGGATCGACATAAATAAATTGACATACCAACGGTCACACAGCGACACTGCGACACACCGGCTCTCTAGTCATCGTCGTCGGATGGAATTGTTGCGCAAATTATGCCCCAAAAATTTGAAAAGAAAAATTTTAATGCAGCACCACCTTCGGTCATGCCTGATTTAAGTACACAGGGGGAAAAAATAAAAAAAAAAAAAATTGAGAAAAAATAGAAAAAACCTAGAAAAAAATGTTTAAAAAAAAATTCGAAAAAATAAGACATGTATAGACCTAGTTAGAGCCGTAAGTTGGATTATTACCGATAACATTGGCCATTGGCCACTAAAATAACAATCGTAAGAAGGAGCAAGCGAACGCCGAAAATTTGCCGATTCCGCAACGATTGCAATCGATCCAACCGAAAATGTGTTTTTTTTAAAAGTGCTTAAATCTCAATTACTGTGAAATAAGGAGGCTTCGATGCACTGTGAAAAATTATTTCCCTCATTAAATTGTGGGTGGGTGGGTGTTTACGCAAGAGCTTCATATAGGTACTGCTGCTAGTTTAAGGGCATAGCCGTTCAATTGCGATTACGATTACTTTATTTTAAAAAGAATTATAACGATTATATAAGTAATCCTTATGTGAAAAAATTTCTGATTAGTAATTGATGATGATTACAAGTAATCAAAATGTAATCATTAGAGCTCGGATTTTGAATATTTTGAATTTTTTTGAAATATTTTTGCATTTAACTGTGCTTTTTGAATATTTTTTTCACTGAAGTAGGCTTTTTATTGTTAATTTGACAATTAAATTTTTTAATAGGCATACTAAATCGAACTAATTTGGAATTTTTGACTGTGAATTTTTTGAATTTTTTGAATTTTTTGAATTTTTGAATTTTTTGAATTTTTTGAATTTTTTGAATTTTTTGAATTTTTTGAATTTTTTGAATTTTTTGAATTTTTTGATTTTTTTGAATTTTTTGAATTTTTTTGAATTTTTTGAATTTTTGAATTTTTTGAATTTTTTGAATTTTTTTTTGAATTTTTTGCATTTTTTTGAATTTTTTTGAATATTTTTTTGAATGTTTTTTACATTTTTTTACATATTCAAATTCCGAGGCATAGTAATAGTAATCATGATTACTTGGGACTACGAAAAATAATCAAAAATAATCCAAAATAACCAAAAAGATAATCGGCCTCCGTGGCGTAGTTGTATTAGATGACAATATACAATGTGAGAGGCTCTAGGTTCAACTCCCAGCTCGTGCGTGAATGTTAGTTGAGTAATTTTTTCTGTTCCTGTTCCTTCCTTCTGTTCCGATTTTTCATGGTATCACAACGGGCCCATGTGAAGCCTAAGTGTGTTAGCCTTGGTGGCAGCTACATTAATCAACCAAGCAAGTAAATAATCCGACTATTTTTGAAGATTATTTTTGATTCTTTTTTGATTATTTTGATTCTTTTTTGATTATTTTCCGAATTTTTGGCTTTATAATGATCATTTTATTACTGGCTCAGACAGAAATGAATCGTACTTAATCAATTGTTTCAACTTTTGAATAAAAGTAATCTAATTACAAATGACTACGATAAGGAATCGTTATTTAACAGCTTTGGTTTAGGGGAATCACCTCTTTGTTAAGGGGAAGAGGAATTTCTGATCTTTAGGAGAAGCATAGGAGAGGAAAGTCTTTAGGGGATTTAAATGAGATTTCTTGATCAAATTTAAGAGATTTCCGGCTGCGTTTTGAGACACTCAGCGCATATATTCCCTGAAAGCATCCTTCGAAGAAGGGACATTCTTTGAGGATTTTTTGAGACACTCAGCGCATATATTCCCTAAAAAGCTTCCTTCGAAGAAGGGAGATTCTTTGAGGATTTTTAATTTTATAAATACCCTTCACATGAATTTTTTCTTCCCTCCTTGACCATAGATGGTCGATCCTAGGTGGAGCATAGGGCGGTATGAATTTGGATCTGCTTCAAAATCTCTCGGAGTTCGATCATTTGAAGTTTGAGAGAGTTCTTTGGGATTTTCATTACATTATTGAAGGCTTTTTTGCAGAAGCATTGCAGTGTTCTTTGGAACATGAAATAATTTTTCTTGGGCAAAAAATTTTCTTTAGATTTTTTAAACCTTTTAGAATCAAGGTTCGACGCTTTGGGAATTCATTTTGATTCAGGGATTTTAAATGAATTGAAACATTCGAGCTAGATCAGTCATTGCAGTGACATGAACTGGATACCTCAACCAATAAAATCAATCAATCGATCAATTTAAATAAAAATTTATTAGAAAATATACTAAAAAAAAAAAAAATTAAATTCCCAGTCATCATATTGGGGGATTTTGGAAGTCTTACAATTTTTCAACACCTTGAAAGAGAGAACCATAAATATCTCATTCTCTTCACAAGGATAAATGAGGGTCCCTACTCTGCTGTTCGACTCGGAAAGCCATTCTACACGAACACTAAATCCGAGTCGAACGAATATCGATTTCATTACTACTCGGAAAGGAAGTCCTCATCTCAAACGGAACCCAAATTTCGCGAAGTGTACTCAAGTAATTTGCAATTCTATACCAAATCAACGTTACGCCGAAATATTGTTTCACCCTAATGGGCAAGTGTAATACGGGTTCAGCCCAATCTACTCAAATGAGCACATAACAATAATCTAGACTTTAGACAAATATCAATTCGAAATCACTTGAGCACGTTAAATTGAGCGGAACAATAAATTATTTGATTTAAAATGAGCAAGAGAGACAGCGAGAGGGGGAGAGGGAAAACAGACGTGTTCGAAATCGGAATTCCATTCAATCAAGTCCCAAGCGAATCAAGTCAAAGTTACAAGCTTTAAGAACCGCATGCACTCGGTGTACCTTAATTTAGCAGAGCAGATCAGAGCAGAGCAGAGCAGTCCATGTGCCACTCGAGCAACTAAAGAAGTGTTGCACTCGATCATGGCGTGGCGCAAGCCGAACATTTAAATAAAAATTACAAAAGCTCAGGTTTTTAATCAGTCTAACTTTGCTCCCTCATGCCGTTGGCTAAAATGCTTTTTTTTTAAATTTTTTTAATTCATTTTTTTAAATTCATTTTTTTGAGACCCTGGGACGACGCCCAAAGAATGTTATTATAACAATTCGAAGTGCCTTGCATTGTGTTTGCTAAGTGCAGCACACATTCGCGGGCAGTGGAAATGCACAACATTTCGATCGATCGTTCGACGTTCAACGTATGACAATGCAGCCGAATCGAGCTTTGCGCACGCGCTCTTGCCGCACGGACATGCATGCAAAGTTGCTGAGTTGTTTATTTTCGCGCGATTTTTTTCGATTTTTATTTTAATTTTTTTATTTAAAATTTTTGATTTTTTCCCCCATTGCACTTATTGATGATTCTTATCATTGCTTCATTGCTTAGAAAAAATTAAAAAAAAAAAAAAAAGAAAAGAAATCATACCCTGCAATTAGCTGGAACTAGCAACACCAAGCATTGTCTTAGCCAGTCGCATACATACATATTGTATATGCATGTATGTATGTATGTTCGTGTGTGTTTATGAACTGCCCGCGATATTGGCACTTGCAATTGCATGCGGCCATATCGAAGTCCACAATCAAATTTTGATTCTATGAAATTTGTAGCTGGAAGCACGATAAGCTCCGAATTAATGGTTACCATTATTGATTTTACATTGTTGCTGCTTGACTTGATTTTAATATAATTTTTCAATTATTGCATGCATTCGGAAAGTCGAATTCTTTTGCAACTTCTTATGGGGTGTGGGGAAAATTATTTCAACTCGCAGAGAAATAAAACACTTTCAATGAAGCATCCAGATATAATGTCATTTTAATGACCGATACTCAGATAAACATATGTAGGCAGTAAGGACTTTTACATTAAAGGCAATTAAAAAATTAGATGACGCATTGTTAAGTGTGTGAGAGAGAGGGAGAGGGCTGAATTCGAACTCTTCAAAGTTAGCCAAAAACTTCGAAGTCAGTTTTTTAAAAATGAGCTGCAATCATCTGAACCCTTTTTGATAAACAATTGAGATGTAGGTACATTTCTCAAGGCAAAGTAAAGATTAAAAAGTCGGATGCAACCCTGCGCATTCAATACTGTATGACTAATTGACGCCCTCAGTAAGAGCGAAAATAAGACATTTACTTTGAAGCCCTTTTTGGCCTTTTTGGCATGTGCTTCATAGTGGCGAATGGACCCTTAATCGCATAAGGGTCATATTTGACCCCTCATGAGCTGAAATATTTATAACGTAGCATCTGAGTTGAGGGCGAGAAAAATCAAAAAGGTTATCACGAGCGTAATAATATGTCAGTCTGAAGTAATTCTTATCATTCCGATGTGAAATATTTTTATCTAAAGAGGTCAAGGGCTATGCTCACCAAAATTAATCCTTCTTCAATAATTATTATTCTGTTTTACGACGAAAGCTTTGTGACATTTTCATTAGTATTGGCAGTTGGTGCCGTTTTCTCAAAGGATTTTGTGATGGAAATTGGGAAGTCTTCAATTTACTTTGGCTGTATTTTTTTCAGACCGATGACTATAACTCAAATTAGACTCTATTTCATCATAAATTGCCAAAAAATGATTCACAAATGTTTCAAAAATTGATCAATATGATTCACATATAACTCACAACTGATTCACATGATGACTTAGAAATGGCTTAAAACGACTTACAACTGATTCTCAAACGACTCACAAATGACTCAAAATATTTCAAAAATGACTCACAAATGACTCGAAATATTTCAAAAATGACTCACAAATGACTCACAACTTGTTCACAAACGACTCACAACTTATTCACAAACGACTCAAAAATGTCTCGCTAAGGATATAAACTTACCCTACCGATAACTATAACACGAACTAGACCCTATTTCATCATAAATTACTATAAAATGATTCACAAATGGCTCAAAATGATTCACATATAACTCACAACGGATTCACATGATGACTTAGAAATGGCTTAAAACGAATTACAACTGATTCTCAAACGACCCACAAATGACTCAAAATATTTTAAAAATTACTCACAAATGACTCACAAACGACTCACAACTTATTCACAAACGACTCACAACATATTAACAAACGACTCAAAAATGACTCGCTAAGGATATAAACTTACCCTACCGATAACTATAACTCAAATTAGACTCTATTTCATCATAAATTACTAGAAAATGATTCACCAATGTTTCAAAAATGGCTCAAAATGATGCACATATAACTCACAACTGATTCACATGATGACTAAGAAGTGGCTTAAAACGACTTACAACTGATTCTCAAACGACTCACAAATGACTCCAAAATGATTCTCAAACGACTCACAAATGACTCAAAATATTTCAAAAATGACTCACAACCTATTCACAAACGACTCAAAAATTGCTCACAAATGATTCGCAAAGGATATAAACTATTTATTTATCAGAACCTCGACCAATCCACCTCACAAGCATTCTTAATTAAAGCAACTTAGACAAAAAATCTTCTCTTTTCGACGACACATAGTACCTATGTATATCACCTAGAACTGATATCTACTATATATTTTTCTTTACATCTTTTCCTGGTCTTACCTCTCAAATAAGAATGCCTGAATTCACATTAATTCCAACGAAATCATTTCAATCCAATAAAAATTTCTCCCAATAATTAAAAATTCCATTTAACTCTTCCAAGTCATAACCAAAAACAAAAAAAAAATGTTCGCATAAAAATTTCGCAATCCCATTCGATCCATGAAGAACGAACTGTTGCGATTTTGCACTAAATTATTACCTTCACAATGCAACGGCCAACACCCATCATTAATAAATATTAAACCGAGATAACGTTGGGCATAACTGCACCGCAGAGATCAACCATCTAATGCACTGAAAACTCCAATTTAACTGACCCAATTTACACGACATTTCAAATGCTCAACTGCTCAACTGCACTGATGCCAGTGCAAATTTACGCAATAATATGAAAAATCCCCTTCGAAAATATTAAAAAAAAAAATAATAATAATAAAAAAAGAAAAGAAAAGAAACCCGAAAGATCGAAGTGGCCCAATTCAATGCAGGCACATGCTTCAAGACAAAGAAAATAAATCCTTATCGAATCTCCTAATACGTTCCATGTAAAAGCGGCAAGTGGCAACGCCCATTTAAAGGCAGCTTAGCTCCGTCTGATGGTCTGATACCGTATGACTGGCTACGTGTGCTGGCTTTTCGGAATGCTGAGTCAATGGGATCAGATACTTGCTATAAATCGAAAAATTATTGTCCGAAAGACGTTGCCGTGCAAATTTGCAAATTTGCTTTTTCTGGAAAAAGTAATCTACTTTTTAAATAAAGCCTGGTTTCCAAGAGTGCGAGAATTTGTGCTGAGAAATTCCTGAAAATAATCAAAACATGCAGACCAGTTACAATGAAATCCTTAGTTGATTGAAACTGATTCCATATCTTTGCGAGCGTTGAATATTTTTAGGATTTTCCGCGCTCCTGGAAATCAGGCATAAAAAAATCGCAAGCCTCCCACCAAGCGTTTACCACTAACCACCGCTAATCGATTAATCGTTAGCATAAAAGATTATTAGGAATTGAAAACTTAATCACAATCAATACTCTTTGGATTCGCTCCTTCGAAACGAAACACTTTTTTTTTTGTTGGTGGGGCAATTTCGAATATTTAATGCCTCAATGCAACTTGACCAAGAGCAGCGCGCCAACTCGCAACTGCAGCTTTGCAACATTGTTGCCTCGAACCGGTTCGATTTAATCGCCGCCAATGATTTTGTTGCGCCTACGCATTCAACTCGCTTAGTTGCTCTATTTTAAAATATTTCAATTAAAATAATCAAATAAAATAAAAAAAAAAAGAATTAGAGAGAAAAAAAGCCAAAGATTCGAAAACTTTTCATTTCAACACGAAATTGTCGTACATAGGTAGGTACATAATTAGTGTGGGCTCCGACATGACACTCGAGACTATTAGGCTAATCGAGTTTCTATATTGAATGTAATTACTGTTATTTTATTTCCATATATTTGTACAAATATATTTTTTAACATACGAACCAAAGGAGCATAGAATCTGTCGCCAAGACATTTCCAACACTCCAACACTCAATTTTTATGTATATTCAATCAATTATTTTCGGATTGTCAGAGATCTGAGAAGCTTAAACATGTCGTTCGACTCTCCGGTTCGTTCGAATCAATCTCGATTAAAAGATCTCGAGTTCGAAGTTTGAACTGAAAACATGCAAATTGGAAAATAATTCAATTTGTGCTCCACATTTTGTCTATGTGTGCCTTTTGTTTAGAAATCTTTTATTCAATTAAATTTTAAAGAATTTAAAAGTCTCAGACTGAGCCATAGGAGTAGATTTTTAGGCTAAAATATCTCTCATGGAACAATTGCTGCGTTCATTTCCTGTCAAAAATATAGCCCCTTAAAAAGGAAAGGTTTCTAACGTGCGGGTCTTTTATGTTTACCGAGCCAATCATATAGGGAGTTCTCCGAAAAGGAGTGTAAAATCACCCTCACGAAGTGTTTTCGGAGTGCTCCGAAAAGGGGTGTAAAAGGACTCCTGTTAAATCACCCTACCGAAGTGTTTTCGGAGAGCTCCGAAAAGTAATGTAAAAGCACCCTAACGAAGTGTTTTCGGAGTGCTCCGAAAAGGAGTGTAAAAGGACTCCTGTGTAAAGCACCCGAACGAAGTGTTTTCGGAGTGCTCCGAAAAGGAGTGTAAAAGCACCCTAACGAAGTGTTTTCGGAGTGCTCCGAAACGGAGTGTAAAAGGACTCCGAAAGAAGTGTTTTCGGAGTGCTCCGAAAAGGAGTGTGAAAGCACCCGAACGAAGTGTTTTCGGAGTGCTCCAAAAAGGAGTGTAAAAGAACTCCTTTTAAAGCATCCTAACGAAGTGTTTTCGGAGTGCTCCGAAATGGAGTGTAAAAGCACCCGCACGAAGTGTTTTCGGAGAGCTCCGAAAAGAAGTGTGAAAGCACCCGAACAAAGTGTTTTCGGAGTGCTCCGAAAAGTAATGTAAAAGCACCCTAACGAAGTGTTTTCGGAGTGCTCCCAAAAAGGAGTGTAAAATCACCCTAACGAAGTGTTTTCGGAGTGCGACGAAAAGGAGTGTGAAAGCACCCGAACACAGTCTTTTCGGAGTGCTTCGAAAAGGAGTGTGAAAGCACTCGAACGAAGTGTTTTCGGAGTGCTCCCAAAAAGAGTGTAAAAGGACTCCGAACGGAACTCTTCGAAGTAGTGCTTTTGCCAAAGGCCTCAAAAAAACAAAGCCTAGGAGCATTTAGGGAGACCAAATGAGTAATTAAAAAAAATAAAAATTATATCTGAAAGAGAGTCCAAACAGATTCTTAGGGAGCATTCTAGCAATCATGCAATATAAATCTTGAGATCCCAAAAACAACACTTTTTCCATACAACGCTCCGTGCGGAAAACAGATCTTTAGGAGCTCCGTGCGGACTCTTTTGGTTGACTGGATGCTATTGGTTTTAAAGGAAATCGACTGCAGATTTGGAAAAAAATTAGAAAAACATGTGCTAATAGGAACTTTTTCATACCAAAATGACTCCTAAGGTAAAAAAAAAAAAAAAAATGAAAGATTTTCAGAATTTTTGATTTTGACCATTTTTTTCCCCTCAATTGGTCAAATTTTTACCACCAGTTCAATTTTTCCTAAGACCCCATACAATTGGCTTTCAAACGGCATTAAACTTTTTTTTTCTACAATTAACCACTATTGTGGGAGAATTTTTTTCTAGACTTACTGCCTAAAAACTTTAAGGCCCTATAACTCCTCAGGGTTACATTTTAGAGCCCCCGTCTCATACGATTTTTTGTTCACAATGACCACCCCGACCAACCCTATAAAGAAAAGCACTTTAGTACGGAACACTCTTTATAATTTCGGGGTCAATCATTTTGAATTTGAGATCTATACAGTTCCATCGGCTCAAGATAAAGAACATGGAGCTTCATATATATACAGATCAAAAATTAGGCTTTACCGAATCCGAGACCATACAAGTAGTTAGCACAGTGAGACCTCCAGGTCAGAGAATTTTTTTTTAATGGTTATGTGTAATAAATTGTGCCTATGCAAATAGTATAAATAGACAGTATATATAGACTAGTACAGTCATAAGAATATATATATTCTTTTGTATTAGGATACTCAAATAAAAATAAATAAATAAAAATATTAAGTCATGCAAAAATAGTATTCAAAGTATTACTGGCTTGAAGACTAAAATCTTAGAAGAATACCGAAGACTTGAAACCAGAGCTACTCAAAGGAAAACCCTCCTGTTTCATCAAAGACCTCACAAGGACTCATTTGACTCAGTCGATTCCTTAACAAAGAGAGTTCATCACTTTTAACGATGGAAATCTTCAACCCGATTCTGAATATTCCCGGGGAACGAATTCCCGAGGAATTGATTCTTTTCTCGAGACATAAATTTCCATTTTTTAAATAGATAGGGTAAGGAAAATTTTCATCCATATTTCCATCAAATTTTTTACCCCAAACTTGCTTATCTCTGGGATATCTTTAACAAAGGAATCGAATAGAGAAGACCATGCCTTTTTTTAAGAAGATCAGATCGATTAGTATCACGATCGGAAAACATAATTGATCCGCAAAAAGTCATTTGAACTCATCAAGTCCGCCAGGAATGGAGTCAGAACAATTCGATATATTCATTTCGACACACAACAAAAATTGTCCGAAGTTAAAAGCCATCGCGATCTTTCAATGAATTCAATTCCCCAATGTGTTTTCCCCATTAAAATATGATACGATTTTCCAGTCATGAAATTGGCTCCACCATCGCAGCATTATGTGCGGAAAAAATGTGTATCACTCAAGAGGGGGAAAAGGCTTGATCTCTTCGATTAATTTCACAAAGAAACAAGACCACGTCGCAACAATCATATTGTCGTATGCTGCTGCCGCTGCTGCTGCATAATTGCCGTAATCAAGGTGAACGGCATTGCCGACGTATTGTTGGTGGGACGGCAAATCGTTTACATCGATTGTAAGTGTTCCACATTCGAGCTGCTGACCATTGACCAGTTGAATTCTAAACTGTCAACGCCCTATTATGCTAAGTGCAGCTATTCAACTGACCGGAGCTGTACAGTCAGTGTTGTAATACAACCGAACAGTCGCGATCGATCCATCGATCGCCTGGTGCTATGAATTCTTGATTAATTGCTTCGTGATTGCAACACACACAAAATGATTCAATTTATATCGATTTGGAGAATACTTGATCATAGCGGTGGCGGCATTGTCATATGGTAATGAACTATGAACCGGTAAAAAAAAATAAGCGGATGCGATCGAAATGTTTTATTGATAGGGAAAATATAAATCGAACGACTGCGAGAGGAGGAAAGATTAAGGGGGTCTTCTCATTGAGCAACTTTTTTTTCGACTTTTTTTTTTTGCATTTATTTATAGCTTGGGTAGTTGTGAATATGCCCTCTAAAAGGATTTTTTGAAATTCGAAATAGTTTAGAGGATATAGCCTTCTTTGTCGAGCAAGATCTGCGCTAAAACGAGTAATTTTTGCATTGCTTCAAACTTTAAACGCGTTTATCTCGAAACCACGTTTTTCGAACTGGCGGCCATGATATCTCCAGTTCAACTGAACCGATTTTCATGAAACAAAGTGGAATCGACGCAGAATTGTCACCATTCTCGGGTGAACCTCGACCATAATTTTAAAAAATTTTTTACTATTTTTTTTTTTACACTAAACTACAAAAAAAAAGCCCGAAATTGAAATTTTTTTTTTGAATGGCCGCCATTTTGTCAAAAAAAAATCACAAAATTAAGCTTGAGGTTCACCCGAGAATTACATCTATACTGATTATAACCCCGTTTTTTTTTTCCATTTCGGACGCTCCGGAGACCCGGAATCGTGGCCGCCGTGACGAGCACCTTTTTTTTCACCACCAACTTTGAAGTCTCATTACTTTTTGAACAGCCCACGTATCGAGGCAAAAAAATTTTTTTTATTTACTTTGAACTTTTTGTAATACAATAAATAAAAAAAGTTTTCAATTATTCTTTGCGTTTTCAAATAAGAATTTTTTTAAAAAGGGTCCAAAAAACGGGTTTTCAATGAGAAGACCCCCTTAATGAGTTGAAACCTTATCGAAATGAAAGGATTTTTTTTTTTAACAGTTATTCAAAGAATAAGAATTTCAATATTCTATCAAGATTTTCGTTTAGCCATTTTCAAAGCTCCACAAAAATCTTTCAATGAAAAATGAATTCAATGCGGAAAAAATTTTATTCGTATCTCCAAATGCGGACGTAGTAACAAGATCAATAAAAATGTCGAGCCGACTGCAAAAATACGAAAAAAAAAAAATTTAAAAAAATAATTAAAATAAATAAAAATCCATTTCGTAACGCCGGCGTGTGTGAAAAAAGGACGGCGTAAGCAACCAGTCTGAGAAACCTACTCGAGCATTCGGATTGTAACAACTTCAATCTTGTCCAGCTGCCACGGAGCTTGCGTGAAAACAAGCGTCAACAAGCTGGGCCCGAGAAGCTCATGTCACACTCATGCACACACACATTCACACACACACACAACTGATTAGGAATGCATAAATACGCTCGATCAGTAGCCAAGCCCAACGGCATAAGCCATAAATATACATGACAGCGACAAAAAAAACGAACGAAACGAAAAATGTGAAAACTTGCCCCAGTTGCGCCCACTTGGCACCGGCTGGGGCAGGAAACTCTTTGCGCTCGCATTCATTCAGCTTTTTGTGCGAACATTTTTTTTTTTTTTTTGCGCGCTCGCAGAACGTGCGTAATTGCGTCTGGCCAGATCGTGTGAGCGCAAGTTCAAGTTCACGCATCCATCGTACATTACGCACGTGGCGCGCACATTTCCGGATAGCGCCAAATTCAAAGCCATTGCCAACGAGTTTCTCGATTGGCCGCGAAGAACGCATTTCGCACTAAAGAGGGGGAAAAAAACTGCGTGCGGTACTTTTGAATGGAAATGTGTGGGATTTTTTTATTTTTTGAGAAAATTTTTGGGGCGCGTATATATTTATTAGACACTGTGTGAAATCAATATGGTGAAGTGAATGCATTTGTTGAGGTACGAATATAGGGTTTAGGTGGTAGGGTTGATATTGATACGGAATAGAAAGTGGTTGTTGTCTTGGAAGTTTTATTTCTGTATTAAAAGGTGCATCATTTTCTTGCACAAATTTTATCACTCTTCAGTAGTCTTCAGTTTTTTTTTACACTTGGAGCATATTTTATAGGTTTGCTATCAGTGAAGTTGAATTTAATAGATTTGAAGACTATAGTCTATATATATATACAATTTAATAGTAGGGGAAAGTGGTCAAATTCTGACTCCTTTCGAAATTTGCACCCCTGAGGAGTTATAAGGGAAAGAAAGAAATTTGTTTATTTAGATATTTTATTTTCTCATCTTATTTTCAAAAAATTAAAAATTTATTAGACATATGGGGTACCAAATTAAAGCAAATCGATCCAGCATTTTGAATAAAATAAAAAATTTGGGTGTTAATAGGACCTTTTTCATACCAAAATGGCTCTCAAAGTCAAAAAATGTTTAAAAAATTTTAAAATTTTGACTTTGAAGGCTCAAATACCATTGAAGCTGCAATAAAGTGTAAGACTATTCTATACGCCTAGAAAGGTCTGACAATTCTCTGTCGAACTGCATTAAAATTTTTATCTTCGATTCAAACGTTGAGGCGTGAAAACAATTTTTTCTGAAACAACTGCAAATTTCTTTCGTTCCCTTATAACTCTTCAGGGGTGCATTTTGGACCCTCCCCCCTCATATACGATTCTTTTTCACAATGACCTTCTCTATCAACCCTATAGAGGAAAGCACTCAGCTACGGAACACCCTGTATAAGTGGAATAAATGGAATTTGTGGCCCTATGTTCCATAAGTAGATAAAGGAATTAAGAATAAGAATTGGAATTCAAGCAGGTGTGGAAATTCTGTTTCTGCATGAACGATCCTGTGAGCAAAGTGTGGAAAGTAGGAGTTCGAAAAGCTCGCAAATGCCTTCGCAACTTTTCACATCGTAAATTTTCATATAAATTTTGACAGTTGTGTGACAAATTTCTCATTTCCCACAATTTGCGAAGCTGCATGAGTCCCACTAATAAGAAAACATTACAAGTAGTTTTATTTTAAACTAGGTGGTAACATCCCTGCAGTAATATGAACTGACCCAAGTGTAGCCTTCGGTCAGTCCTTCATGTTACCAGTACTAGGTCTCTCATAATTCCATTTCTAATGTATTCAACTGACCTTTTTAACATGGGCTTGTCCCAGGGGAGGGACTAGTCCGCAAAACGGCTGACTGTAGGTTAGTTTTTTGGGTCAATTGTCGTAATTTTTTCTGGTTTTAGGATAGTCAAGAAAGGAAAATATAAACACATTTTCTTATATATATTCTAAGTGGATGAAAGTGTAATTTGGTGACTACCCATAAACTAACCCCTTTATTAACGACCGACGGCTAGCCGAATTCCATGGAGTGAACTGCTATAATTTAACCGGTACGGTTTGGACCGGTCAAAGGCCAGTCCATCATAGAAAACTGACCGGCTCATTACTGCAGGGATAGGACTCGTCGATTCTGTAGACTTTTATAAATTTAAAGCATACTTTATGGGGCAAAACAAAAACACTTGTATGGAAATTTTGGCATTTTGAGAGGATACTGTGACGATAAACCCTAACCGGAACAGTAGCAAATGGGCGTAAGTGAAAATAAACGGAGCGAGAATTTCAAAATTTTTAAAGGGAATGTCATCACTAGGGCTTTGGAAAAAATAGTCTGAAAAATGACCCAAAAAAATCCCGTAAGTCTTCAAGTTTAGTGCCCTAAAATATATCCTTAAGGGTTCTGGTTTATTTCGGATTTTTTTTTTGATTTATGCTTACAAATTCATTGAAAATGTTTTTTTTAGGGAGATTCTTTGTATTCATTGGAATATTCAATTCAGTTCAAGAAAATAATAATAAATAAGGAAAAAATTATAACTATTATTATAAATACGTTTTTGGAGATTATTCAACGATTTTGAGATCATTTTTCAGATGGATTAATTTGGATAATTTTAATGACATTTTTCCATCGTTTTTAAGGCATTTTTTGAACCCTAGCCATCACATTCTCCCTATAATTAACACTGGGTATACTTCGTATTTTTGGAAAATAAATAAATTCATTTAAAATTGTGCCCCACAAACAACACCGGGACCCCTTGTTTCCATATCCGTAGAAATTTTTTCTCTCTTCATTTAAGCCTTATTGATCGATTTACACCAATATTTATTAATCAAAGTCTATCTTTGAAGACTTCTAGAGAGTAAGAACAAAAGATTCCTTTCTTTTATGGAGTATTTCTGGAGCTTCCTTAAGTTTTGAGTCCAAAATTGACTCAACAAAATGTCGCTTATACAATTTTACGAAGATATTCAATGCTGTTTAAGCTCTCGACTCCTTAGTGAGGAGTCCTCACATGGGTGCTTTTCTTTTTGCGACCTTTTAAATCTGCTCCCATAAAAGCTGCGGATGATTTATGGATTCCTATCATGCCTCCGTATGGTTAATGCATTAGGTGCAAACTACAGTAAATGGACATCCGCTTTTTTTATTGAATATACCTAAATACATACATACTTCATTCTGTTGATAAAAAACATTGTTGAATAGCCAACTATGTCGCAGTTTTGCACTCTAGGTATAGGTACCCAGCAAATAATTACATATAAAAATACACGTTTTGTAAGCGTTCAAATGTAAGCAAAACACTTATTAAACGCTGATATGACATTTATAAAAGGCATCAAAGTAAGCGGTTTATAATCGAAACGCACCCATCTTTATAAGCTTTGAAAAGACGATTGCAAAACATGTTATTTAAGACACGTAATGTAAGCGACACTCGCAAAACGCTTGCAATACCAAACATGTTGCAAATGTCGGTGGCTGCTACCTTAAAATGCTTATGAAAGCCTTATTAATGAAAGCTTTGCATAAGCTTAGTTTGCAACGCTTGCAATAAACTTCTTCATGCAAGCTTTTTTAAAGCTTTATTTGCAAAACGCTTGTCATTATGTTTGCTGGGTATCAATGAAAAAAATAAATAAATAAATAAATATGACACCAGTTAAAAGAGGAATAAATTGCCTGGTTTTCCATAATGCAGGATTTCCGTCGCAGCAATTCTTGCATATATTCAACACATGCAAGCATATGGAACCAGTTACAATGAACTCCGCTCTTGATTGAAACTGTTTCCATATATTTCAATGCGTTGAATATTTGCGATATTGGAAACCAGGCATAAAAATGAAAATAGCCGAGCAGCTTCCACCTACGCAATGGGTTAAAATGGCTCAATTAAATGCAATTTTTAAAGTTATTTTATGTATTTTTTTTATTACTGTCAAATACTTTTTTCAAACAAATCATAACAAATTTTTAAAGCAATAATAATGGTTGCGCAAAAAAAAAAAAAGAAAATCGAAAACATAAAATGGCTATGGCATTATTGATGAAGAAAGAAAGATCGTATCACAAGTTAAGGGAAGCAAAAACACGGAATAATAGGACAAAAAGGGGATGAGGGATTTCGATTGATTTACTAAAAATTTCTTCAGCTAAATTTTCCTGTCTTTTCTTGTCTTTTACTTATCCATTAGAATATCGAAGCAGGCAGCTATGGTGTGTTTGACTTATTCGGCCATTGAAAGGTGCTTACAGTGTACCCGGTGCTGGTTCCAAGTTAACTGAACTGGCTGAATTGGCATGACCGGGCAGAGGAGCGACATGAACGGCGCCACGTGTCTTGGCAACGTAGGTACCTTCGGCCGGAACGACAAGGGCAGGAGCAGCATGAACGATTGGAGCAGCATGAACGGAGTGTACGATGGGAGCGCCAACGGCGCCCAAAACTGGCGACGCAATAGCTTGATACGATGAGGCGTGAACGGCAAGGGATGCAGGATGTGAGTAAAGCAATGCTGGACCATGTACGGAAGTGTAGGCCAATGGGACAATTGATGATTGTGCACCAAGCGCCAAAGCAAGCAAGACTACGACAGCGGCGAACTGCATATGAGGATGAAAGAGATTTGGTTTTTTTTATAAATTCACATCATTTTTTTTTAATTTTCCACAGGATTTTTTCTTTTTTTTTATAAAAATCCTTTGAGGCACACGTGCTCACCTTCATTGTTGCTTTTTTTATAAGGGTTTTGAGATAACTTTCTTAACTGTTTGACGTTAGAGAACTTACTACTGACAATTGTAGCAGCATCTCAACCTTTTATACCCATAATAATCGCAACCTCAAGACTTATAATTAACCACTGCCATGCGAAGCCATGTAGGACAGACACACCAACGCCAACCAACGAGAAATGAGATGAAAAAATAAGGGGGGGAAAAAATCACACACTTGTCTCCAGAACCATTTTTGTTCCAAGACCTAAATAGAGACATGAATTGGAGCACAATGATATGCGCATTCATCAGCGATTGAATCCAGTTTTTTCCATACATGCATATAATTTCTACACGACTTAGCAACCCTCATCTAACCGTTTGACAATATGAGGGGGGGAACAATGTTTAAAAAATTCAAAAAATATAAATAAATGAAAGACATTTGCGGAAACCCACAGACGGACTGGATTGTTACAATCAATACCGTCTCAATTGGCTGGCCTCGTTCACGCAATGCTCCATTGCAAACGAGGGGACCTGAGCATGTCTTTCATGGTCGGTGATCTCGATTCGACGTGTTTGCTGGGTCTTTTTTTCTTCTTTCAGATAATATTCATGAGAACCGTAACCTTCTTCACATAGCCTAAAAAAATTGTAATCTAATTATAATTGTGGTGCGATTACAAAAAAAATTAATAAAAAAAAAAATCATTCAAAAAAACTCCATAAATAACGCCGAACATGCGGACAATTTGATACGCCTTTTGGTGACAAGAAAATACTCGATTTAAGCTCAAATAATCAATTTAATGTCAATCGACATCAATCGTGCCACGTCAAGTTTGTGTGGGTTTTTTTTCTTGTGCTTGTTTGTGGTTCAGATATTTCAGCAACATTCGGGCAGATCTTTTTACCTATCTCGGTAGACGGTACATCGCGTCGCGGGCGTTCACGGGCAGGTATTTCTGTCAATCTGTCGGCTTCATTTTTTTTTTTTGTATACTTCGAATTGAAAAGTCTTCGATGTCTTAAGACAAACAGTTTGACAGACACATGTTTTTGCACAATTGTTTTAATCCTGTTTTTTTTTTCCTTTTTTTTTTGGCAAATATTTTACTGTCTTTTACGGATCGAAATGCTTCATTGAGAAAAGAATTACTTCCTTTTTCGACGGGTTTTTATTCTTTTCACATTTGGACAAATACTTATAAGATTTTATACTTTAGGGTACCCTAAAAGCAGAGAAAGATTTAGAGCAGTATAAATTGGTTGCCTCTTAGAACACTGTTGCCAGTTTAGGGGAATCTCCCTTAATTTAAGGAAAATTTATGGTCTTTTGGAGACAATTAGTGGATAGAAGTCTTTAGGGAAATATCGAGAAGAGTTTAAGAAAATTTAAAAATATATGTATAACTTAAGAGAATCCTTATTTCGAGACTTTAAAAAATATATTATCCCTAAAAAAAAAACACCGGAAACAGTGCATCAAAAAGAGCTTTGCAGTAGATGTGCAGCAATGGGAGTTATCCTGTCACGATCGCCAAATAAAAACATTTATTTCTTTGTCTGGCGGTCCAGATAATATTTATCTCAGAATTCAAAGATGTCTTTAACTTATCGTCAGTGCAAGAAAAAGCCTCTCGAGAAAGCCTCCCAAAAGATTTTTCATATCAAGCGCTGATGCTGCGTAGATTGTTAAAAGGGCACATTCTGATTGTCTCTCGGTCATCTCTATGGATGAATATATCCATAGAAAACGGTAGTCGTTCCCTGATAGTCTTTTACCTAATGCCTAGGTTCCTGGAAATCCTGCACTATGCCTGCAAATTTTGCATTATGCGTGCAAAATTTCAACACAGCACTTCCTACGATATAAGAAATCAGACATACACATCCAATATTAGTGGTACTCATGCAGCTTCGCAAATGCCTTCGCAACTTTTCATATCGTAAATTTTCATATAAATTTTGACAGTGTGTGTGACAAATTTCTCATTTCTCACAATTTGCGAAGCTTCATGAGTCCCACTATTGTCTGATTGCATTTCTTTAAGGTCATAGTTGCGAACAAATTGCGAACCATTCGAACGGATGTGAACAAACTTGAACATATTAAGACCAAACATATCCCAGTCATCTTACTCATTCATAATCCCATCACCGAAGAGCTTAAAGTGTGTCAGATGCGATGGTATTGCCATGAAAAGGAACTGTTGGCTAAGAAGGACAAGAAGATCAAAAAATACTTCGATCGGTCAGATGGAAAAATATCAGCAAAGGATGAGTCTAAGCGATGATATGATCTTGAATCGGAATGCCTGCTGAAGCGTCCTGAGATCACATACCCACACTTCAGAAGGAGTGTGAGCCAATCCGAAAGGTTAAGAAGAAAAAGAAGTCCCTTCTTTGGACCGAAAACCTCGTAAGCTTATCAAAAATGCCTGGTGTCCAATATCGCAGGAATTCGTGTAAATATTCAACACATGCCAACAACATATGGAATCAATTTTAATCAACTGCGGATTCGATTTTAATTGCTTACATACGTTTTCATGTGTTGAATATTGACAGTGATTGCTGCGCTATTGGAAACAACTCGTCGAATAAAATATTTTCAAAGTCAAGTCAATCATGAATTTTAGTTTGATCTTAAAAAAAAATTTTTTTTTAATTGAAAGAAAATATTTTTATTTTTGCGAGCGAAAATTTACTCCATAAAAATTTTGTATTTTTTTTTTTTGGAAGGTGTTTTTCGTAGACCAATATTTATGGTAACTAAATAACGATAAAGTTGGTGTTCTTTTGCGGAATTTTGTGGTCAATTTTTTTTTTATATTGAATTGAATTTATTTTGTATGAGTGCAAAATTAAATAAACAAACATAGCAAAATGGCGCGATTAGTATTCTCAGACAAGAAGAGATATGATGATGAGAAATCATATAAGGTTTGTGGTCGCAGCTATGTATCTTCATGTTAAGGTTCGTAATTAACTTCGCTCAAATTGTCAGGTCAAACATTCAAAGGGATGGCAAAGCGTTAGTCTACTTATGGAAGATTCCGCGCACAAGAAATGGTGGGAGGATCCAGATGTTGTTGTGGCGTAAGTTCTTTTTATTTTGTTTTCCTTCAAAAGGATTTTTTTTTCCAAATTATTCTCGAGTCATACCCCTCCACACAAAAAACTTGGGCCGCAGGCATCGTCTGACCTGTTTGAGTGTGAAATTGCTGGCTATTATTTTCATTCGCCAAAACGCCTTCAATAAACACAATCGAACCTAGATAAATTGTACTGAATTAAACCCCCAAAAAAAAAACAAAAAAAATCGCTACTGGAAAATTTCAATAATTTTCGGTTATCTTGAAAGTGCAAGTTTGAGCACGTCTTACTTAAGGCGAAAATCAATTTAAGCAGGCGTGCAAAAGTTTTCCTTTCGATTTTCTTCAGCTCCTCCATCCACTTAGCCGCGTCGACAACTATTGTCTTTGCCTTCGGAGACGGAGCCGGAGTCGGCGGCGGTGGCGTCGGCTTCGTTTCAGGTGGTAATTTAAATTTAGTCACGTTCAGTCACGCTAAGCATTTTCGGTGAATGACTTAACTAACTTTTTGGAAGAGTTTCGAATGCTTTGGATTTTTTTTTGTTTTTCTTTTATTTTTTTCGCACGAATTATGATTGATGGCCTTACGATTTGCTCCAAGAATGTGTGAAATTACATTTGACTGAACGAGTGAATTTTCGACAATATTAGCCGCATTTTTTGTACCCTAAGAAGGGGAAAATGTGATATTCGATTCGATTTCGAAAAAGAAATCTTTTCGAGGAATTTATCTCTGAATCATTTATGTTCTGATGAGAGTTCTTTCACAAGGCCTTAACCCTGCTGGTGCCTTAGGACCATTTGGTCCAAAATGCAATTTTTTCGTGGCCAATATCTAGAGATTGATGAAATATATTTACTTTCAGCCATAACAATCTTCTAGTAAAGAGTTCAAATTCTTATGTTAACCATATATTTTGTATGAAAAATACACCGCGGGCCAAATGGTCCCTAAAGCATTTAGTGTAACTTTCTTAAGCTACCAAAAGGGTTAAAGAAGATAAGAGAAAGTGGGGTAAATCTGACTCGTGTCTAAAGATGACCCCAGAGCTATAACATGAGAATGTAAAGGCTTCTGACAATTTTTTCCAACCAGTATAACACATATTATGCTGCTGATTTTTAAGCAAATTTTTTCAAATTTTTAATTCATAGGTAAAATTAAAAATTTAGAAATTTAAAATTTCTATATAAAAATTATAATTTTTATGTTTTAGAAAAAAATCGGAAATTTATCCTGATTAAGATTTTTCTAATAATATTAAATGGTGTATGAAAGTGTAGGGTAAAGGGGTTTTAAAGGAAAAAATAACTTTAGAAAAAAATATAAGGTTTCTTAGAAAATCGATTTTTATAGAAAGTCAACCGTGTGGAAAAATTTGACCCGCCCGATTTTCATACTAATTCAAAAAACGCTAAATTCCAAAAAGCGAATTCTTAAGCGTTTTTAATCTATTTTCTTCGCAAGAATAAACTTCGGATATTGCTGAATACAATAGGATCAGTGCTCGGACTTGAAAATTTTTAAAGGTGGTAGATTTTTAAAGAAGAAGTGGTAGATTTTTATAAAAAGTGGTAGATTTTTATAAAAAGTGGTAGATTTTTATAAAAAGTAGTAGATTTAAAATTTGTTTTAAATGATAATACAATATATCACATCTGATCATGTAGAATATTGGGAAACTTAATTGTTTTTAGGTATTTTCTCTTGTTATAAAAAAATGTGTCAATATTTAATGAATGTCGTTAAATGCCAATACTGTCAATTTTGACAACATTCTTGACAATAGGAAGCTGCGAACATATTTTTCAATAATACATAACATTGAAGCACATTTTTTATGTTCTGAATTATTCTAAATGACCATTGACTAAATAAAACGAATGCATAAATAAGTAAAAAAAAAAAGTGGTAGATTTGGACCTAGCGTGGTAGAAGTGGTAGAAAGTGAAAATAATGGTAGATCTACCACTAAAGTGGTAGAAGTCTGAGCACTGAATAGGAAATGATTTGGGTACAGCATTTCTCTGGTTTTAAAACAAGAGATATGGGGGTCATATTTAGAACACCAATTTTAAAACCTTCAAAATTTAGTATACTGAATTTTTCTAAAATAATCTACATATATTGAGTGGGCTCTTGATGAAAATTTTATATTGCAAGAACAAAGGTAATGATCAGGGCTCGAATTTTGTTGAATTTTAAAAATTTAAAGCATACTTTATGGTGCAAAAATTTTTCTTACCAACCTTTTGCGAATAAGTTGAGGGATTTTGAACCTTAAATCGCTTTTCGAATTCCAACTAAAAAATTAATTTTGAAATTAAAAATCGATTTGAATCTTAATTTTATGTGAGTTGAACATAAATTTTACTCCATAAAGTATGCTTTAAATTTATAAAAGTCAACAAAATCCGAGCCCTGGTAATGATATTCTCTTGCTAATGGCATATTAAGTTATTATCTTGAGTATCAGCGTTTTGAATTTATAGGCAAATTTTTTAAGGAGTCAGAATTCGACCACTTTCCCCCTATACCTACAATATTGTAAGTGTAACATTGTACTGCGTGGTCATACGTAGTTTCATAGTTAGCGTAGAATGTTCCAAGTTGTATTGAGGTGAACTATTTTCCCTATTTAGATCCAATTACGAAAAGACAAAGAACTTTAATTTCAAACCAAAGGCATTTAAAAGAACTTCGATGGAATTCAACCAAGCAAGGCAAATGGGCGAGCTTTTAGCACTTTTCTCTTTTGTTGGGGAAACCCAAAAACCAAAAAAAAAAAAAAATACATAAAGAAAAAGGAAAAGCAATAAAGCGATTTCCTGTGGCAGTCAATCAATTTGATATTACATTTTATGGTGCGACGTAACGGTATTTTTTTATTTTTTTTTTATCAAAAATCAGAACGAACGTATAAAGAACGTAGGACGAGTAGACATTAGTAAAACTTAGGCATTGGGGTGCAATATTGATACCATAAAAATACTTAAATGCCACGCAACGAAATGGTGTTTGGAAAGCCATTTGAGGAGAGAGAGAGAGAAATTCAGGCCGACAATGAAAGTGAAAAGACAGACCAATGGCACGAGCGGCGAACCCCATCCCCATACACTTGGATATTACACGCTTTGCTGCCATTATAAAGCGCTGTCAGTTAGGCATCATTGGAGCAGGATCAGCTCGGCACACGCGGGCTCTAGACAGCGCGGGAAATTCCTTAAAATAGTGCGCTAAAGTGCCTTCGTAAATCGCGAGAAGGTTGTGCGCTCAAATCGTTCTCGTACACACATGTGGAAATTAGCTGTGCGAGAATCGAAGGAAATTACAAAAAGCGCAGAAATTTCGAATAAATTGAATTTGAATGTTTCCAAAAAAAAAAATTAAATTATAAAAATAAAATAAAAATAAAAGAGAATGCCATTCCCACCTGACGGTGATTCGTTTGACTCCATGCGAACGCCTGCACGTGGCAAATGCGCCACCGTTACGATGATGCTCGCTGAGCGAATGGCACGCAGCGACTGGTCAGTCGACGATGAGCATTTCTTCGAAACGAACACGATGAATGTTTGGCAAACGCTCGAATTTCTATCGAATCTCAACGTACGTCGACGCTATCATTACGAGGGCTACAATGATTCCGAGAATATAGTTCGCACGTTGACGCCATCGTGGAGACGCGATAGTTTCGCAGAGAAAAACCCCAACGAGGAGACACAGCTAGCGTCGGCTAGATTTCCAACTGAAAATGTTTCAGACAATGCAATCGTCGCTCAGCGGCCCACAAGCAGTTCTGAAGCAGCTGCTGGAAGGCCAGGCAAGCAGAAGGAAATTCAAAATAAAGAAGAGACGAAAGCGCGTTCCCAAAGTGCTCCAAACTTAAAGCAGCAGCGACGAACGAAATTTTCATTTTCAAAACGGAAACGGAAAAATGCGAAAAATAACAAATTCGTAGATAGCTTGGATCTTAGTCCAGAGTATGCTCTTACACCTTCGTGAATACGAAGATCTCGTGAAATGCAAGTAAGTCGCTTGAGTGGCAACGGAATGGGATTTTATTTTTTTATTTTTCAAATTGCAATCCTAGATTTTAGTCTGGGTGAAAGAGCAAGTTAAAGGAATCATAGATATTAGTGGAAATTCGAAAACTGTGGGAAATAAGAAATTTGTCACACAACTGTCAAAATCTATATGAAAATTTACGATGGGAAAAGTTGCGAAGGCATTTGCGAAGCTGCATGAGTACCACTATTATTTTAAAAAATTTATTTGAAATTAAGTTGGGAACTTATAAAAAGGATAAATTCATCTTAGATGTGATTGGAGTCCGCTTTTTTAATCAATGATCGAAACAGATTCGAGTTCACACAGACCGAAATCAGTTCAATGAAATTTAATAGTTTTGGGGGTGTAACCTAGATTCAAACCCCTACGCTGGAGAAAGACTACTCAAAGAAATAAATAAAAAATTATAGTTTGTCCAAAAGAATACCAGTGACAGGATTGTTATAAAAAGCATTCGAGATATATCCTCTTATATGTTGCACCTTTACTTACTTTTATCCAGAGAATACTGTACAAACAGTAGCAAACTCGGTTCCGTATCTTTAACTTGAAAGGGTTGGTCGCAACGTTCTCCAATTGTGGCAACAGAACTTATAAGCAAAGGAACAATAGTTCCATAACTACAAAACTAAAGTTTACAAAACCAAGCAAAAACAAGCATTGAACGAACTTTCCTGGGTTACATAAATACTACTTAAGATTGTCTCATTGGGCAAAATTTTTTTTGCCTTTTTTGCATTTTTTTTTTTTGTAGCTTGGATATTTGAGAATATCGTGGCAAAAGGATTTTTCGAAATTCAAAATAGTTTCGAAGATATATAGCCTTCTTTGTCAAGCAAGATCTGCGCTAAAACTAGTAATTTTAGTATTTATCCCGAAATCAATTTTTTTGAACTCTGGCTGCCACGATTTCTCCAGTTCAACTGGACCGATTTTAATGAAACAAAGTGGAATCGGAGCGTGAACCTCAATCATAATTTTAACAATTTTTTTTTACTATTTTTTTTTTTACATTGAACTACAAAAAAATATTTCCGAAATCGATGGGTCATTTTTCAATGGCCGCCATTTTGTCTAAAAAAAAAATCCCAAAATTAGTTTGGAGGTTCATGCCATAATGGCATCTACACTGATTATAACCCTGTTTTTCTTTTCCATTTCGGACAACTTGGAGACGAGAAATCGTGGTCGCCAGCACTACACCCTTTTTTTTTAAATCACAACAGCTAAACAGTTAAATGCAATAGTTTGAAAGTGGCATTCGGGGGTGTCACAGAATCCGATAGCTGTCGGAATCGGAATTAAAACCGATCGAAATTTTATACAGAATTTACAAATGTTGTTGTTTTTGGTTTTCAATCGGAACTATTATCGGTTCCTAATTGCACAGAACCATATTTTATCCAGCTGTCTATGAAAAATATATGAAAATTCATCGACTAAAATTCCAATTCCGACAGCTATCTGATTCTGTGACACCCCTGATTATACTCTGAACTTCAAATCATACTTCATAATGTAGATCAAATCAAGCGAATTAAGACCCACGCTTTACAGTGAATTTTTTTCAAATCGGTTTTATATAAGATATTCAAAAATACGCAAAATCTAGTCGATTTCATGACACCAATTCGAATTTTAATTTCGAGAAAGAGAGAATAGAAAGAGACTCGATGTAGAATAATTTCGAATTTTAATTTCAACAATTTTTCGAAATCGATTCTGTCTTAATGACACCTCTGAATAATAGACATTACCGGATTACCGGGGTCCACTGTGATAGCTTTTTCCTAAATACATAACCCACTTTGGACGCCCACTTTCTCTGTAGAAATTCACGTACTCTCTTCTCTTCAACAACGCCAACATAGGACAGTAATATTGTTAACCCTTTAAACGACAGTAAAAAAAAACATCACCGGTTTATCGTCCTTCAGGTAATTTCAATCATTCACATGACCCCGTAGCGTACTCAATAAAGTTTCTACCTTGCTCTTGAACGCCATAATATGTGTCCTTCGTATTAATTTCGCTTAAAAGCAACGACGAATGCTTACGCCATAAAAAAAATTACCTCAACCAGATACATACATACATACAGATACGTTCGACCACAGAGGTTTTCTTTCAAGAGCTCTATGACGCACAATATCCATACATTTAACCATCCATTAGGGATATTTTCATTGAGCAGTGCAAATATTATTGACGAAATAAACATTTGCCATCATTGAGACCATAATTTCGGCTTTATTGACTTTAAGATGCAAAATTTTACTGCTGCCTCTGAACGCATTTCCTTGTGGCTTAGTACAAGGCTATACTTATAGTAGCCTTCAACAAATGATTGTCATGCATAGTGTAAGAATCGTTTTTAAGATCTATCTGTATTAAAGAAATTCTGGCCAATAGACTATTTGAAGTCACACATTAAAAGGCGTTAGGCTACAGTGGACAGTCCCGATAATTCGGGACGCTTTGTAATCCGACATGTCCATTATTCAGGGGTGTCAGGGGAAATAGACTCAATATAGAATAATGTGGAATTTAAAAATCGTTAGCGATTCGAAATGGTATAATGAAATCGACTAGATTTTGCGTGTTTTCGAAATCGGTGTTCGAAAAAATTTCTAAGTAAAACATGGGGCTTAATTCTCTTAATTTGATATAAGTACATATTGAAGTATAGTTTGTACACAGTACAACATATACAGGGTGTTCCATACTCAATGGATCAAAAAAAAAGGAGATGATAGGGGGAACCCATACAAGCAAAAAAAAATTATGGAAAGGGGAGTTCATCTTGCACTCGTAAGGAGCTAGAGGCGCGGAAAGAATTTGACTAAATTGGTGAGCATACTTTTAGGCGGATATGTAAAACTAAAACACTATTCAGAAATTTTTCTTAGATTTTTTTTTTCTCATGCTGCCTAAAAGTGTGCTCAATAAATTTGATTAAAATAACTTTTCTGGGAGTCAAAAATACAAAATAATTCTTTCCAAACTTTAGTTTTGCATTGATTGTGAAACTTTTTTTTAGCAACAATGGTATCAAATTGAAGAGAAAAACTCAAAGTTTTCGAAAAGAGTAAAAAAAGAGGCTCGATCGTATTTCTTTTGAATTAAATCGCTTTAACCCTCTAACCTTTTTTTTTGAAATAATGCAAAAAAGGAGCCGGAATAATTTTTTCTAGACTAAAAACGACATTCTAAACACTTCTGCATTATTAGTTTTTTAATTTACCTTACCGTTTAGCCTCCAGGTGAGAAAAGATGAAATATGCCTCGGGGCATAATTGTCGGTTTAAGTGAAAAAATACAATCAGATAGAAATTTTCATTTTGATGGATTTTATTAGAAAAAGAGATGAAGATGTGAAAAAAAAATAAACAAAAGATTATTTTTTTGAATGATAATCAAAAAAACAATTTTTAGAGGTAGAGCAACACAAATGTACGTTGCATACCTTGCAAGCACATTGAGTTTGTGATTTGCATTTGGCATTTTTACAAAGTTGTTTACCACCTGCCTTCGGTAGCCAAACTGGAAGATGGTTGAAGCCATCATAGCGCACATCAGCGACTGGATGAATGGCTCGATGACCAACAGGAACAACATGACCAAGTACCGGAGTTGATGGTCGTGAAGTTGAAGGTGATGATGGATCACGTGGAGTTTTTCGTCGGCCAACAGTGTGCGAATTATATTTGATGAGGCCAGCAGCAATTTGTTCACGAAATTGCGGCAACTGCATCAATTTCATCAACTGCATCAAGGGGAAAAAATATCACTTAAACCGACAATTATGCCTTGAGGCATAATTCAATTTTTTCAAGAAACTCGCACAAAACAATTTTTTTTCTAATCAAATCATATATGAAATTAAAGTTGGATAACTTACCTTTATGAATAAAAATTATCAAACGGTAACAACTTGTTTGGTTGAAAAGATATATTGTGTTGAAAAGCACAAATTTTTTTTTAGAAAATGCGGTGTTGATTTGACGGATGCTCACACACTAATGGCTATAGGCGCCAAACTGGACGTCATTTGCATATGATGTCTCAGGAGAAAATGTCATCAAATGTACTAGCAACACTATTATACTTATATTGATATCATATAACTTTACCTATGTGTTCAAAAAGTGACTTTTGTGAGTTATGCCTGGAGGCCGTGTGAAAGGTTAGAGGGTTAAATGCTAAAATTACACTATTTTAGGCTAAGATGGTAGTACCAGAGAAAACGGAGTTGAATTATTTAAAATCGTAGTATGCAGTGTTAACGGAAAACCGCCCCAAGCTTTTCATATCATATTTGATTTTGAATTTACGGCCTGTAAGTGAGGAGCACCAGTGAAAAAACCAAAATATTGTTTTCTGCATGAAACTCCTCAGGGGTGCATTTGCGACCCCATCCCACCCTGTCATACGATTTTTGGTCCGTCTGGACCCCCCCTATCACCTCATTTTTTTTTTAGTCTATTGAGTATGGAATACCCTGTAGAATCTTATCATTATATCAGTAATTTGTTAGATTAAAAAGTACTCTTTTGTAAAAGGTTCCAGAATATAGGGATTCTTAGGCAACAGTTTATAATCCGACAACTTTGACAAGTTTCGAAACTGCCCTTGCAAACCTTTTGTCTGCAATATTTGAACTAATCGAATTCTTTGTCGAAAAGGAGAAATTATCAGCCCAATTCTGAATATTCCCGGGGAATTTACTTTTCTCGAGAGTAAACTTCTTCTTTTTTAAATATTTGGTGGAAGAAATTTGATGGGGTATGGCTAGTTGACCCATACCCATCATTTTCCTTGCCTTATCTATTTAAAAAAGGAGTATTTTAGTCTCGAGAAAAGTAAATTCCGCGGGAATTCGTTCCCCAGGAATATTCAGAATCGGGCTGTATCTATATCCAGCGCGATTCGTGTAGATTTGAAAGAAATTCTCCCATTTCAAGAACATTTTGAAAGGAGTACAAAGGAAGGAAGATTTCGGTAAATTGTTTATGAAGGGCAATATTATTGAAGCTTAAAATAAATCCTATTTGCGTGGAGATAAATTTATAGGGGAAAAAATTCCCGGGTTATATTCATTTTGAATAGGGCTGATAGTGAAGGTTTTAATTTGCTAACCTAATTTTTGTACAAGTCAATAACTTACCTGATTTAGCCGTTGCTAACAGGTCGTCAAAAGATTACAGAGGTCATTACATATCCTTTTGGATTCCATCTAGCTAGATCTATAATAGTATGAACGAACACCTTTTGAACGCTACCATTGTCTAAAGGCAATATACAAAAAATCCTCTTCGCTGTTTTTCCTCTTACAAATTTCCTTCTCGCTTTGGTGGTTGAACATCCTTAGAGATCAATATTGCTTCGTTAAACTTAAATCAAAGACAGTCAAAACTCCTACGCATTATTAACAACAAACTTTATTTCAAACCTTCAACGTTTCTTGAACTTATTTCTGAACTTTCTTCGCCTGCACATTCCTCTGGTGCAATCCGGTATAGTAGCCAGTCATGAACCACGAGATGAGCAATTGAGCGAATTCCTGATTCTTCTCATCGTCGTCACAATCGAAAGGCATTGGCGGTATTGGAGGCACGGGTGGCGGATTGAAGGCTCGCGTATAGTTCTTCGGTTTCTTAACTTTGGCGGCCGTTGGTGTTGTTGTTGTTGTTGTCTTTTCAGCCATTGCTGCCTCGCATTGAATTAGGCGAGCTTCTTCGCCCCACGAGGGGATAAGTGCATCAATATTAACAGTTTGTTCGTTCTCATAGCCGGCGTACTTAATGTGGCATGTTCCCTTTTCGTGATTTATCGAAAGAATCTTGGCCTCGTAGTCGATGCCATCATCGTAAGTGCAACGTACATAACTGCCAACAACAAAGGTGGCGTCTTCATTAGCATTCGGATCTTCGGTTTCCGATTTCGCGCCACCATTTTCGTCAGCCGACGCTTCTCCGGCGGCGGCGCTTGCATTTATAACGGCATTCACACAATGTTCAATTGGATTTTCCAACTGTAAATACGAAATTATTAAATGAACGTATTCATGAAATTTCGATTTATTTATACATACATGCGCGTCATTGTATGTTTGGACGAGAATATCGTCGGTTAACACTAAATCGCTGGCCATTTCGATTAACTTTACTAAACGAAAGAACAATTCCAACGAAATTTAATTCAATTATTTGCTTCCTTGAATTCGGTTTCTTTTTTTTTGTAAACAAATTAGAGTTGTAGCAAATAGTATGTATTCGTTACTGAGTAGCGGGTGCGCCATCTAGTACTGAGTAACGAAACGTAGTATGCAATTTTTCAGTCTAGACTGACGTCACCATAAATCACTGTCTCCACGTGCGATAGTTCATAGTATGCTACGGGAAGTATGCGATTAATCGCAAATAGCGACTGCTAATAGCAGATGGCATAGGATGGGCTGTCACTTTTGAGTTTTTTATGCCAATTCCCTTTTCTGCAAGAACGGACTTAGCCAGAAAGTCGGATTTTTTCCTTTTTTCCTCTTCGTATAATAAATTTTGCAGCTGTTTAAATTTTTTTTTAGCGCTTTCTATGCAGCAAAAATCTCTTTCTCACTCAAATTTGACATAAGAGGTATGCGATGAAATTCCGCACGTGGCTTCCCACTGTACGGCAGAAATGCGACAAATGTGAAAACAGTGAAATAAAACTGGAGTGTCGCCGAGAGACACGCGACCTGACTGTCAACAGTTTACTTGTAGTTCTATAGCCTTTGTCAGATAGGCTCCGTCGTCCGTCATGCGTCACGTCATATGACTGACAGCAACGTGTTGACGTAAGTGACCGACACAATACGTAATAAGTACGTCATTGACGTATAAACAATTTTTCAGCTGTTTTGTGAGTTTAAAAACTAGTTATCAAAAAATATGGATTTCGAGGATATTTTCATTTAAAAACTTCTTGTTATTCTTCTTCAGCAAAATAAAAACGTGCAAAACAATCAGCTGGCTGCTATCAAACAAAGCGACGTATTGTGAAAAGTTGAGAGTTGCCCAACTTTTGTGCGTCACGTCGACGCAGAAGTATTGATTGGGATGCGCTTCATATAAACACATGTATTTCAACTTAGCTGTCAGTCATATGACGTGACGCATGACGGACGACAGAGCCTATCTGACAAAGGCTTATGTGATTTACAAAAACATTTTCTACAAATTACATACATAGCATGTTATGAGTTAGCAGAAGTAACTAATAACTTAACGATACGATAGTAAGGAGTACTAATTGTTGTGGTAACGAACACATACGGATACTCTTCTTTCGTTACTCTTACACAGTGCTGTCGACTTTGTATCTTTAAAGGTAGCGAAATGCTCTAAACATGGTAGTGTTTTTAAAATAAACGGAGTACTTAAAAAAAAAGTAGTTTTTAAGCAATAGAAAAACGAGAAAGTAGGGGGTTTCCTTCAAAAACTCATAAATCAAGATGAGCTTCAATACAAATGAATGAAATTTCGTAAGAAAAATGTTCCACTTTTTCGCTTTTTCAATCTTTTCACTTTTTAATTTTTAATTTTATTTAATTTTTATTCAACTTTCGAGCATTCGATTATCAAGGGCGTAGCGAGAGAAAGAGTGCTTTGGTAGCGCTTATATTTGTCACAGTGGTATATTGAGCAATTATAAGACATTGACCGAAAAAAAATTTGGGGGGTCAAGAAGAAGTTTAGAGAGTTTTGGACCAAAAACCCAAAATATCCGAAAAATTCATGAGCGTCCGATTTGGATGAAAATTTATATATAGCATAAGTAAAAAATTCTAAGAAATTTAGCTTAAAATTTTTTCAAAAAACTGGTCCTTTCTGGACCTTAGCAGAAAAAACTACAGGAATTTAAGAAGTTATGGACCAAAAAGCAAAAAAATCCGAAAAATTCATGAGGTCCAATTTCGATGAAAATTTATATATAGTATTTTATTCTAAGAATTTTGGCGCTAACATTTAAAAAAATACTGATTACAACTAGTCTAGTTTGGGTCTAGTTCCAAACTGGTCCAAAAATTTCCGAATTTTCACCAACAAATATATGAAAAAATTCATTCCTATCGATATTTTAACGAAAGCCATCCCTCAATAATCCGGCCTGGCAACCAGCCGGATATGCCGGAAATCCGGATAGTGGCCGGATATCCGTTGAAACTCTAATATAAACTTTAATATAAGACCAAAAAATATTCTTTTCAACCATCACAGTGGCGTTTCCCTTAAGTTACGTTCAATCAAGCGAAACTGGGCCTTAGCAAAGCAAAGAAGAATTTCCGCTAGATGGCGATACTAATGTTTGTCCGTTACAAGATATCTTGTTTGAAAGTTGAAGGAAGCACTTCCAGCAAATGACTGATTTCTATAAGCTAAATAAGCTCAAAAAAGCTGCCATATTTTGGAGACATAAAATATTTTTCAAACCCTTTTTCCCCTTGAGTTCGATTTCATTTTATTAAATTACAAATGTCTTAAAACGAGCCATTATACCCAGCGTAAACAGGTATAAATAAAAAAAAAGTAGGTCGTTGGTCAACACGGTAGAGCATATATTACAACGTATGAAAGGGTGTAGGAAATAATTTTTTGTGATTTGATCGGTTGATGATGGGTATCACATATAACCATATATGTCACTCTCATAGATTTTGAGCGGGATATTTCGCGCTAGTTAGAAAGAGATGGTACTCGGCAGGCAAAAAAGGAGCGAGAGAGAAATACTTTTGGTGAGTACCTAAGTGAAAAATGCTCATTTTGGTGGGTACCCAAGACCATGGTGGGTACCCAAGACCGTGTTGAAAAGATCCAAAATGGAAACGGCTCCTGAGTGACATATATAGTTATATATGCGCTAGAGGCTCTTAATGTTGTCGGAAATAAAAAAATCTAATGCAAATCTTTTTTTGTTTTTGAAAAAAATTGTTAAAAATAAATCATTCTCAAAAAAAAAAACAATTCTGGTACCTGCGAGAAATACAAATAATTAAAAGAATATAATAGTGTCGAAACAATCGGTTGGATTAAACCCCTTCAATACCATTGGGACAATACAACCCAAAAAAATTTTGGAGCATTCAATTTTTACTACTTTTTTTTTCTTAGGGGCTATCTCCAGTTCTGTCAGAAATGAAAAGCTTCATATAAAAAAACACTTCAGAAAATTTTTCACTCATTTCTGAAGCGTGTTTTTATATGAAGTTTTTAATTTCTGCCAGAGCTGGAGATAGCCCCTTACTGAAGAAAAATCATTGGTGATTTCTCAGCTCCCCTATGGCTTCTGATAGAATGTAATAAAAATTTGAAAGATTCTCTTTGAATAAGGGCAAAACCATCGGGAAATATGTTGTTAAAAAGTCATTTTCAAACGATAATAAGTAGTTGGATAACATTCCATGCCACAGCAATTATCACTCGATCCCATCAGAGTTGCACAACTTCAATAATGCATTACGAAACTTCAAAAAAAAAAAAAAAAACGACATTACGATCCTATTTATACAAAACGCACGAGCTTATGTGAGAAATTGACAAAGCCATTTAAAGTAAGCATCATGCAGAAAGTAAGTACTTTTGGGAGTTGCACGATACTAATCGCGTGACATTTTAAGCCAGATATTAGCTGGCTTCGAAAGCCGTGGGAAGCTCATAACCAGTAGAGTAGCGAGGGGGGCTCGAAGTTGGCAGGCGCCATATTTCATATTTAAATTTTTATGAAGGTATTTTTATTGAGGCCGGTTGAAGGGGGCGGCATTTCCTGCATTGTGCCACCATCGTCTCCCTACGCCACTGCTCATAATCACCCGCCCACCCGTCAGCATTTACGAACGCCTACAGCGCGATACAAAACTATGTACATATGTAAACATTTGCATATCCGTGAAAATCCTATGAAAATCCCGCACTACAAAATTCGAACGTTTAAACCGCACTGAAAGTTGAGACGATACGATACGATACGACGCACAGTGGTCCCGCCTCATAAATTTTTTGGGAAAAAATGGAGTGCTTGTAGAACATTGAAATTTGGCACACACCATAGTTTTGACTAAATTAAGAGAAAATTCAAAATTTCGTGGAAATCGGACCATTGCCACGCCTACCGCCCATACACCTGAAATTTTTAAAATTTGCAATTTTGGTCCGATCCTAATGAAATTTGGTAGGGAAGTAGGATTCAAGACTCTTAACCAAAAAAATTATACTTCAAGAAAATCGGACTTATGCCATGCCCACTTTCCATAAAACAAAAATTTCAAAATTCAGTATTTTCAACTAAATTGTGATTAAGGGTTGGCAAAGAAACAGGAAATATTGTTTAAACAAAGAATAATAAATTTTTTGAGCTGCCACGGCCACTTTCTTAAATATCTCATGAAGCTATTCATCCATTTAAATGAATCTTCTTTGGAATAAAAGTTTAAGCTGAGAGGTACATATGTTTTTGAAATAGCAAAATAGTATTACAAAACCCGGAATACACTGAAAAAAATAGCCTAACTTTTGTTTTCTTTTTTGTGCAAAAATTTTTCTCAGTGTAAAATATAAAAATAAGTTTTCTGGGTTCCTTGTTTTGTTAACATTGATTCACCGTTTGTTTATCTTTCTATCTATATTAGTTTTTGAAATATTTAGAAAAATATACTGCATATTTTTATACTTAAGACTTGGCGTATGAGTGATGTGTTTTTGTACCATATTGCACACATTTGTACTGGATATTAGTACTGGGAGCATATAGGTGCACTTGCAATTTTTTGAATATCTCACTGTTGCGCCATCTGATTGAAATAGTTTTTTCTTTTAAATGAAAGTAAATACTAAGGGGTGTTTTTAAAAGCAAATTAAGAGTGGCGGGAAACTAGGAATACACTGAAAAAAATATTCAAAATTTTCTTTTTAGTTTTGTGAAAAAAATTTTCTCAGTGTAAAAATTAAAAAAAATTTTTTTAGCTTCCTTGTTTTATTATCTAACATAATCTGCTTAGATCGTCTCTCTTTCTGAATTGGTTGTTGAGAAATACAATTTTGAAAAAAGGCTTATAAAAAAGGATTTTCAAGGATATTTCAAGGACCGTTCAAAATGAAAATCTAAAAAGTGGTCTCCACAGTGTTTTTAGATGGCGCCTATCGAAAAATCAACAAAATTTAAAAATTCCTTTCATGATGCCGCAACCCGCTAGACCCTTTATTGAGCACACTTTTAGGCAGCATGAGAAAAAGAAAAATCTAAGAAATTTAAAAATTTCTGAATAGTGTTTTAGTTTTACATATCCGCCTAAAAGTGTGCTCACCAATTTAGTCGATTTCTTTCCGCGCCTCTAGCTCCTTACGAGCGCAAGATGAACCCCACTTTCCATACAATATTTTGCTTGTATGGGTTCCCCCTATCCACTCCTTTTTTTTTTTGATCCATTGAGTATGGAGTATATTTAAAAATTAAATGTTCGAAAAAATCAATTTTTTCCGCTCAGAAACCACTGTGCGACGCGTGCTTTTCAAAACGACACCACACCACATGAATTGGATTCGACGATTTCCAAAGGACATTCTTTCAGGCATTTCGCTTAGCTACACATATGAGTGAATCTCATTGGCACACTTTTCTCTTCTATAGCGTATTATTTGTTGTACAAATATTTTTATATAAATAGGCATACATACATATATGTATGTACATATGTTTGTGTCGAGAAAGGCAATAATATATTGTGTCTACATATGAGAACAAGAAAAATGACAAAAACTACTGATTGAGCGCCCGTCGAGCTGATTCGTCGTGTCGCAGATTAACAAGGATTTGTTTTGTTTCGAAATAAAAAAATAAGTATAAAAAAAAATAAAACAAAAATTTCTAAACAAGGCGAAAGTGTTTAACGCCAAAAATTCCCAAAGACTTGGAGGGAGAAAATTCCGATAAAAAAAACTTTTAATTATCGGCAATCAAACTTGATTATCCCATCCTCCGCCTGCTGTGGGACCATGCTGTAATGTAGATTGTATATCGTGAAACGGCTTTGCCGCGCAATATCTCGCAAATCCGAGAATGCCGACGAATTGGTCTCTGATTCAGCTACTAAAAACATTTAATCACTTTAAGCCGCATAACATTTCGAATGCGAATAAAAGTCAAAGCAGAAAAGTACAAAAGACGATAACAAAACGCAAAAGAAAAATATTATTAAGGTCGGAGAACAGTTTGAACGATGACAATGACATTTTAGATGATATCCTCAAATGTGTTCTGGAGCCGGACTACAGGTAAAAATCCGACAGTCGTTGCCGTCACGTGTGCAGACCTAAGCTGTCAAATCCTGTTTATATATTCTATTCTAGTTATTTTAATTAGAATCTCTCTTCTCTCAAAGGGAATTAAATTTTTTGCTCCAAACTACTTTGTTTTATATGTTCAGCTTTTCATATACATAATTCAAAGGGGGTCTTCCCTTAAACGTGTACCATATTTGCCTCGAAAATTTCGAAAACTCGTAAATCAAGGAGGCTTAGAACATAATGAACGACGTTTTGTATGAAAAATTCAATAAGGGAAGACCCCTAAAATCTTTGATGTGTAATGAAAATTTTTATGAGCTGCCCCCGTTTTGTTTTCTAAGAACAATGAAAATGCAGAAAAAGCAAAATTGATTGCATATTTCTGGTGCATTTTCCGCTTAGTTCCTTTGTGTTCATTATTTCTTTGACCGCTGTAATTAGGTTCCTTCGATGACTTAAAAATGCAATAAATACATTTTCAAATGGAAGCAGAATCGATTTGCTGCTCTAATGAAGGAAATTTGATATTAAAATGGAAAAACCAAGGTAGAACGCTTTGAGCGTAAAATGTGATTATAAAAATTGTTCAGAAATAAATCGAAGGTCGTTCAATAAGTCTTTGAATACACACATACCTACATACGCACGCAATTGTTTCTCAGTGAGGAGTCCTTCTAGCTTGTTGCCCAAGAAATATAAGATTTTTTTTTGCTTTTTATCCGAAAGCTTTCGTTTACTAAAAGCAACAATTAAAGCTCTATTAAACATTTACTATACTAAGTATAGAAGAATCCCGACTATCCAAATCGAATTATGCCGGGGATAATCCGGATAATCCGAAATCAGGTTAACCATATCAATTAATTTATTTATTATAATTATTATATTATGGAACTACAATATCATTATTCACACATACTACTATATATCTTCCTACTAAAGCTTTTCTGTACCAGGACATTTATTTTCTTCTGATTATCCTTTTTTCAATCTCTACAAATGAGAGAATTTTTGAGCCATAATCAGCCGACCCACACCAAAAATGAGTCCGGTTTGAAGGGATTAAAATTTTGATTCGTAATCATTTGTGATTAATTGGGTAATTAGAGCCGCGAAGAATGCGCCTTAGTAGTATAGATATCCGGATAATCGGATATTCGAATAATTGACGTATAGATAATCAGATGTCTAGATAATCGGATATCAGGATAATCAGATACTACATGGACATCGGATAATCAGATACATGCACTATCGGATAATAATATCCGGATAATAGATTCGGATAATTATATATCTAGATAATTTGGTATCCGTAAAATTGGATATCTGGATAATTATATATACGGATAATTTGCTATCCAGATAATTGGATATCCGGATAATTTGATATCAGGATAACTGGATATCCGGATAATTGGATATCTGGATAATTTGACATCCGTAAAATCGGTTATCCGGATAGTTTGATATCCGGATAATTGGATATCCGGATAATTGGATACCCGGATAATTGAATACCCGGATAATAGATTATCCGTATAATGGGATATCCGGAAAAGTGGATATCCGGAAATTTGATTATCTGTATAATGCTATCTGGATTATCGGATAATCGGATATCTGTTCGGAAATTGCGGTTTGGAATTTGCTGTTCGGAAATTGTTGTTCGAAAATCAATATTCGAACAATCGATATTCTAATTAGGGAAACTATACTATATAATTCTATAGTAACAGAACTTTTAAACGAAAAATTTTAGAATCGACAGTTCAGCCGATTATTCGACAATATGTGTACCTCCTATAGCCAGTATAAATTCTTATACCGAAAGTCGATTTGCTTTCCTCATCGATAAAGTAAAAAACTATGCGAAAATAATGAGAATAAATATACACATACACAGCGAAAGCTCTGCTCAAAGTGTTATCGGAAATCAAAAGTATTTATGTAATAATTAGGATACAACTTCCGATTGCTTCGACATGTAAGAAAAATTTTTATGCTCTTTTGGAAATTTTTCTTTAACCGATGGAAAATTCATCAAAGACAAGTTGCGACATGAAAATTGCCTTTCGCCGTACTGCGAACTTCTCGTGTCGTTTTTATTAATCCAACAAATCATTCAACCGCCAAGTTGGAATTTTTAAAATCATTGCAAGCGGATTTACAAAGCGATTCGATTCATCTTGTTTTTTCTGTCTTTTTTTTTTGTTGCTATTTTTATTTCATTTTCTTGAACCTATTGCTGTGCATGTTACTCAGGCACGTGCGAGGAAAAGTTTTCGGTAGGGGTCTTTAGTCATATCATGACCGAGTTCTGGTGTACCTTTGTGATCTGTCACATTTCAAAGGGGGTTTGAATTTTTACCTAAACCTTGCCCACCTGCTGACGTCCATGGTTTGAACAGGGAGAAAACTGATTTTATTGCTACGCCAACTCAAAGATCACACAGAAATTAATGGCAAAGGCTTCTTCGCTCCCACTAAAAACGAAATCCATCCATCCATCCATCACATTCATCAACGTGCTGTGATATTCCTATGCTGTCAACAGATGACAGAATTTCCATAAAGCACGCATCATTTTACATCTCTAATGAAAGGTGATTAAAAGCGTATTTTAACCCATTAATGACCGCACTTGAAGTAAGGAAAATTTTTAGTTACTTTTTTATAGATATTATCCTTAAAAATCTGATGAGAGATTATTGATTTTAAATAATTTTCCTTCAATGAGAACGTTGTGTGGTGAAGGGTTAAATAGAGAGAAAATTTTTATTTATTGCCGAACATCTTAAAATGGCTATTTAGGCCAAAATTAATGGGTACGACACACCCACGTCGGAATCGAGGAAAATTTAAAAAAAAAAAAAAAAATTTACACCTTTTTGAGCGTTTTATCTTGAAGCATTTTATCAATACAAAACATCTAAAGGTGACACCTAAGCAAAACATACTGCAAAAATAAACATTTTCAATGTAATTCATCTCAGACACCCACTTCGAATGTAGCCAGCCAGCCAGCCAGCCAGCCCGCAGTGAAAGTATGTAAAGTAAAAAGCCAAGTTCCCCAAAGCGATTGAATTTCTCTTTCACCTGAAATTCTTCCGCAGCGCAAGTGTAGGTGCAAAGCTGCACGGCACGAGCGTGAGGCGGTGCAGAACGAATCAAAGCGCCGGAAGGAGCAGGGAAGGAGCCATACCTTTGAAGTGTTGAAAGTGTTTCGAGGGCGTTCTTTATGGCACTTGACGCATTTGGAACCGCAGATTATTGTCGTTCTTTAAAATTGCATGTGAAATGCAATAGTTTGAGGCTTCGCAGACACGATTCATAACACTAGTTAACAAAATACCAAAAAAATTACATCGCCGAAACATTAGGGGTATTCACAAAGGCGTGTTAAAAACGTTGGAAAGTCGGAAAATCGGAAAAATGCGACTTCTTAAAAAATGGTTAAATATTTTTTTAATCTTTCACAACATTTTAAGCAGATAAAATTTCAGATTTTCCAACTTTACTATTTTCCGACGCCTTTGTGAATACCCCTATTCATATTTAAATTTATTCGAAATTAATGTATAATAATCACGAAAGTGGCATTCATTAATCTCTCCAAATAATTTTTTGAGATATGTTTATCTAAAAAACGAGTCTTTATTTTTGATTTTTCATCTACAGTCGAAACTCTCTACAGCGAATTTTCTGAAGGCTTTTTCGCTACATTTTCTCGTTATAGCGAATTCTCTCTTTCCGGTCCCTCTATAGCGAATTCGATTGAAAGTTTCGACTGTATATAATTGCCTAGGGAAAATATTTGATAAAGCAAAAATGATCTAAGATCGAATGAATTTTCGACTGGGAACAAATTATGGGCCATTAATTTCGACAAAATAAAAAAGAAGGTAAAAATTTCATACATGCATTTCAAGACTGGTGTCAAAATGTACCCCAAAGACTCCCAAAAATTTCTTTCCAAAGCATCATTGTGATAAGATCCCGCCTCTAGGAGACTTTCACGATTGAAGTTCAAAAATTTGCCATAACTAGGTCTCCGATTTTGTTGACTTTTCTAATTTTAAAGCATACTTTATGGAGCACAAATTTAGATCAACTCACATAAAGTTAGGATTCAAATCGTTTAACTTCAATATCATTTTTGAAGTTGGAAAAGCGGTTTGAAGTTCAACTTCGCTTAACTTATTCGCAAAATGGTGGTACGAAAATATTTTTGACCCCATAAAGTATGCTTTAAATTTATAAAAGTCAACAAAATCCGAGCCGTAGCCATGACTTATATAAAAGGGTCTGGCGGGTTGCGGCATCATGAAAGGAATTTTTAAATTTTGTTGATTTTTCGGTAGGTGCCATCTAAAAACACTGTGGAGACTACTTTTTAGATTTTTATTTTGAACGGTCCTTGAAATATCCTTGAAAATCCTTTTTTAATAAGCATTTTTTCAAAATTTTATATCAAAAAATAATTAAGATAAGAAGATGAAACCAACGTTGGCCTATTGCTAACATAACAGGAAATCAAAAAAATTTTTTTTAATTTTTACACTGAGAAAAATTTTTAATAAGCCTTTTTTCAAAATTTTATATCTCAACAACCAATTGAGATAGAGAGACGATCTAAACAGATTCTGTTAGATAATAAAACAAGGAGCTAAAAATTTTTTTTAAATTTTTACACTAAGAAAAATTTTTCCACAAAACTAAAAAGACAAATTTAAAAAATTTTTTCAGTGTATTCCCAGTTTGACGCCGCTCTACAAAATTTTTGAAAAAAAATTTCATTCAAATTAAATGGCGCAACAGTGAGATATTCAAAAAATTACAAGACCCTTTAAAATTCACATTAAAATTTAAAACTTCCATACTAAAATCGAATTTTATCTGAATTTTAAATTTAAAATGTATTTATGAATAAGGGGTGGTGAACCTTTAAAATTATATCCCCCTTATTCATAATCAAATTTTAAAACTAAAACATTGTTTAAATGTCAAATTTTCATACAAAAACTGAATTTAAACAATGTTTAAAGTTAAAATTTTATTATGAATAAGGGGGTATATCATTTGATCTAATCGATGCCTTAGTTTTTGAATTACAGACAATAAAAATGACAAAAAAAAATTAATGGATATTTTAAAAGATTTTTTTTACCAGCTTACAAAATTTCGCCTAAAAAAAAAAAATTTTTTTTTGACTTCTTAGGGTACCTGCAGACGCGGTTGTTTGCGTCACTCGATTGAGAAATAAAGAAAATATGGCATATGACGTTGACACAGCTCCAGTAGTGTAGTAATTTCTGTATGAAAACCACAAGAAAACGCCAAAATTTTGTTAGCTAGTGTAATATAGGATTTCGTTTTGCAAAGAAAGAAACACACACACAACATATACGTATACATACCCAAGAAACACATAAAATATGATAAAATGGAGGGATATTTTTCATTTGCGGAATTTATTGAAATCGAAACAACCTTTTGTGAATTAAAAACAGATATTAAATGACGTCAAAAAGTTTTTCAACATTAAATTTCCGACGAATAAAATATTCAAAGCGAGTTTTTTTATTGCTCGACGAAAATTCATAGAATCCCAAAAATGGAAAAAAAGGATTCTTATTGTTTCATGCCACGCCAATGACATTTTTTTGGCCTTTACACATACATACAATGTATGAGCATATGTGCTTGTGTGCCATGGGGAGAAGCAAAAACGCTTGCCGAAGCTCAAATGTTGCATGCATTAACAGAGCCATAGATAATGGGTGGCACAAAAAGTTTGTAAAAAAATCAGTCACGCTTTTAGTTAACATTTCGTTTTGTCAAAAAAAAAAAAAAAATTGTAATAGTAATAATAACTGACAAAGAATGAATATATGATGCCTACTAAAGATGGAATTAAAGTATTTGAATGGAGCTTATTGTTGGTTGAATTTCTGTTATGGAAACCATAAAATATTATTTAAATTTAATTTTTATATTCCGCGAAATGGAATAAAATGAAACTCGAATGTCGCCCACTCATGTCCTGGAGATCGCGACGTTATGGAAAGCTTTTATAGATTTCAGTGACTTTGGGAGGTCAGAGAAAAAATTAATGAAATTCGTATGGAAGAGTGGGCCCAAAATTTAACCCTGATCCGGTTATAGGGAGAAGAAAATAATTTTCAGTAATTTCAAAAGGTTTTACAAAAACTGAAATACACTGAAAAAATTTGTGAAATTTTTGTTTTCTTTTTTGTGCAAAAAATTTTCTCAGTGTAAAATGTAAAAATAAATTTTCTATATTCCTTGTTTTATTAACAATAAGTCACCGTTTGTTTCATCTTTTTATCTTAATTATTTCTGGAGATATTAAATTTTTAAAAACATGCCGTATGAGTAATGTGTTTTGTATCATTTTCGCACATTTGTACTGGATATTAGTACTAGAGCATCTATGTGCAGTTGTAATTTTTTGAATATCTCACTGTTGCGCCATTTTATTTGAATGAAACTTTTTTTTAAATGAAAGCAAATACTTAGAGGTATTTTTAAAAAAATTTGTAGAGTGGCGTCCAACTGGGAATACGCTGAAAAAAATTGTTAAAATTGTCTTTTTAGTTTTGTGAGAAAATTTTTCTCAGTGTAAAAATTAAAAAAAATGTTTTTAGCTTCCTTGTTTTATTATCTAACAGAATCTGTTTAGATCGTCTCTCTATCTCAATTGGTTGTTGAGATATAAAATTTTGAAAAAAGGCTTATTAAAAATTTTTCTCAGTGTAAAAATTAAAAAAAAAATTTTTATCTCCTGTTATATTAGCAATAGGCCAACGTTTGTTTCATCTTCTTATCTTAATTAGTTTTTGAGATATAAAATTTTGAAAAAAGGCTTATAAAAAAAGGATTTTCAAGGATATTTCAAGGACCGTTCATAATAAAAATCTAAAAAGTAGTTCCCACAATGTTTTTAGATGGCACCTGCTGAAAAATCAACAAAATTTAAAAATTCCTTTCATGATGCCGCATGCTTTTGCTTAACCCGCCAGACCCTTTGAAATTTTATGGGTTTTTTGGGTTTGGCAGCCATTTTGGTATAAAAAATGCCTTATTAACACATACAGGCAATTCACAAGGTCCTCTAAAATCCCTTTAAATTTATCTCCACATAAAATGAGTATTTTTAGAGCTAAAAGTGCACTCATTTTAGCAGGGGATAAATTTAAAAGGGATCTTAGAGGAGCTTGTGAATTGCCTAATAGTTCTAATTTTTTCTGAATTTCCGTCGAGTTTCCTTCAAGTCCATGGCGCATATCTCAACTTTGTTTGATATTTCACCTCAAGAAAAATAGGTATCTAGAACGAATTCCCAATATGATTTTCTCCGTAAGGGACCTTGTGTCTCAGGTAATCGCTAATGTGTTTTTAATACTGTATTGTGTTATGCTATGCTGTCCTATGACTTCAGTAGTAACTTAATAACCCTCAAACAATTTGGCCCACCATCACTATTCAAAGAACGAGATGATTATATCACCCAAATGAAAGACTCCTCTCCTTCCATATCGGCAAAGGAGCAACTGAGGTCAAACAAATAAAGGGGAAAAAAAGGAATAACCGAGAGTTGCGACAAAAAATCACATGTGACACAAAATAAACAACTTTCAGTCATAACCGTCGAATGTGGAACCCCCCCAAGAGCCACATGAGTTGTTTGTGCTTAGTTTTCTTTTTGTTTTCCTATTCGTACTCTGAAGATCCTCGTGAATTCCTCGCATGATTCAGTTACACTGAGCTTTCATTGTGGCATTCGTTACCACTGGAAACCGACGACACCAAATAAGAACGCGGTAAACACGTCGAGGATTTCTCGATTCGTCGTTTATTCCTTTCGAATTTCTCAGTGAAGCTTTCTCAAAAATTTTCTATCGCCGACGCGCATTGCCGGGATATTTCTGTTTTTTTTTTATATTATTTAATTTTTTATTTTCAATTTAATTGTATCCTTGATGAGTGTAATTAACCCTTGACTAACTACTGTCTGATCGTCTCGCTTCAGCTTTAAATTGCCTCGGATTAGCGCATTGCTGGAAAGACTTATGGGCACAAATGTTGTGCGGCTAACAGATCGTAAATTTATGGGCGAGCTGCGCAGTCGCGTCCTTGAGGATTATGCAAATCAACTGGAGCGACGTATTCGAGCTAGAGAGGTAAGTGAGAACGGGTTAAACTTTTCAAGCCAGATTTTTTCTTTATAAATGTGCTGGTTGGTTGGTTAATGTGGCTGCCACCATGAAGGGTGGAAGAACAGACTAAGAAAAATCGACACGACTAATATCCACGACCGAGCGGGGAGTTGAACCCAAAGCCTCTTGCATTGTTAGTTGGAATCTCAAGCAACTACGGCACGAAGGCCGACTTAAAAATGTGTTGGTGTGGAATTTTTTTTCGATTTTTCCTCTTTTGTGCAGTCCAGGTCTGAAAGGGTTAAGCTTTTAAATATATATCACCAACTAAATTTCATTAGAGTCCCTTCATAAGCTGCGAACATAAAATTACGTAGAAAATATAGGTATATTCACTTTTGGATCTTCTCTATTGAGGTTCAATCTAAAAGTGAGATATATGTATGTACATACTGGCAGGATCGCCGGATGAAAATCGTTTCTTGGAGGGATAGTTTTGGTGTAGACATTACAAATCTGATTATTTTTGCATGTTCCTTTGAGATTCCTTGCATTTTAGTGGGGGGCTGAAACCCCAAAATACCCCCTCCCCCCGATTCCACGTCTGTTAGCTGAAAAAGGACTTAGAAGATATGCAGTATAATCTTTCATACTTCGACACACTCAAAGTTAGCACGATTTAGTACCTACGAAAATCGAAGAGGAATTCGTTCATGTATAGAGAAGGTCATAAATTTACGAATCCACAAGGTAGAGACATTACTGTTTCCGAATGTGATATTATATCCTTCGAAGAAGGTGAAGAACACATACGTTTCTTAATGTTATGGCCTCATTACGTAACATAACGAATTTTTCAATTCAATCTCAAGTATTTTTGTCAATATAAAATCAATAAATGCCACTCTCGATTCAATCAGCGACCCACCACAAGACACACGTTTTTCCAATCAATAAGTAGAGTGAGAAAAGTAATTTCGACGAACTATCCGAAGTCATTTTAAGAAACACTTTCGAATGTCATGCTAAGAATGCATTTCGTCAACAGCTCCAGCAACTACGAGTATGCACCGAACTTCTTAACGAGTGGGAGTGAGACAATCTTGTTCGTGCACTTGCCGATTGTTAAGAAGAACCTTAAGGCAATTGGTATTTGATAAGTTCGTTGCACGAAGGAGCAATTCGATTCAATGTTTCTGCTGAAATTTGAGTAAATTCCCAAATGAAATTGATGAACTTGAAAATAATTTTGAAAATTTTTTCGTGACAAGAGAGCTCGCTCGGCGGTTTGAGTTCCTTAATGTTATGAAAATCGAATGTTTTCAAATTGTGATTTTTAATATTAAATATCAATAAATATTATGTTTAATTATCCGGTGCTACACGTTGACTAATTAACTGAAACTAATTGATAAATGTAGCCAATCTCTGTGATTAGTTTATCTAGATTGGCTGGGGGTTATCTTTAAATTGATCAAGGAAGAATTGAGAATTTTTTGAGATCTTCGGAGAAAACCAGAAGTTGAACTTCAGTTTCTATATTTAAGTTTGCTAGATTGGCTATAGGTCAATTTAAAATCGATTTTAAATAGAGTGGCCGAGAACTAAGTTTCAAACTTTATCTTGCCATACCTCGAAGACCGTTTAATATTTTACGTTCTTGTCTTTATCAAAGTTTTAGCCTGAGATATGGAAAATATAATTGTAATAATGACTTACCCGAAACAACCCATCTTGTAGGGACAATTAGCAGGAATCTCAAAAATTGAATTATTATTTCACCTCTGCCATTTCTGGCTCATAGCTCCCACACTGGTTCGAATTTAATAAAAAAGCATCCGAGTACTCCTTGATACCGTTTTGGCACAGTAAAGATGAAAGTTTTGTACCTGGAATCAGAAGAAAAAATAAACAAATTCCTTTAAAAATGCTATCAATTTTTAATCGAATCTTATCGAATTAATTAATAAAATATTCAAATAAAATAATCTATTTTAAGCGGACAATTGAAACGAAGAAGTCCTTCGTTTTTCCTTTATATGATTTTTTTTTTTTTTTTCATTATTAAGTAACCTCGATTCCTATTCAAATTGATACAAAAAGTGGACTGCACAGACAGCAACTCACGACCCCTCATCCTTTCCTTAAAACTACACCGAATCTGTAAAAATATTTTCTCCCATTTACGTCCAGACTTTCTCCTTCTTGAAGATGAGAAAATCTACTAAATTCCGTGAAATCCATCGAACTAAATTTCACTCTAAGGAAGCTGTAATTAAGCTTATGAAACGAAATCTTAAAGAATTTACCTTTGATAAAGTCACTGACCAGACATCTTTATATCGTTTGAATTCGTATCTGTCGGACAGAAATAATCCTTTAATCCTTTGCTTGGTATCTCGTGAAGATACGACGTTAGTTTTTTCTTAGAAATATCGAAGTTTAACGACACTTCTTTAGCTAAGTCCATAGATGAAGTAATTCTATTTTTGAACCACACCTACGAAGTTAATTATAGAAAGAACTTTTTTAAGGAGGTGACTTCATAATTATTTTTCTTAATTTTTTTAATGCAACCGCAATTACGAAAAATGAACCAAAAATCGACTGAATTAAAATTCATATTGTCTCCATAGCTCAAAGAGGTCGAGCGGGAGCGTCTACTTATCATTGATGGAAAATGGGATATCATACCCGATGAGCTGGCCAACGATCCAATAT